>VYZT01005997.1:72531-113587 GCA_013400735.1 Pomatostomus ruficeps
CGTCCCTGCTCCTGTCCCCGCTCCCGTCCCCGCGCCTGTGCCCGCTCCTGTCGCCCCGCTCCGCGCCTGTCCCCGTCCTTGCTCCTGTGCCCGCTCCTGTCCCCGTCCCCGCCCCGCGCCTGTCACTGCTCCTGTCCCCCCGCTCCGCGCCTGTGCCCCCGTCCCCGCTCCGCGCCTATGCCGGCTCCTGTCCCCTCACTCTGCTCTTGTTCCCCCGCTCTGCGCCCGTGCCCGCTCTGCGCCTGTCCTCGCTTCTCTCAGCCCCTCCGCGCCTGTCCCTGCTCCTGTCCCCGCCAGTGCCTGCTCCTGTCCCCGCGCTCCACGCCTGTCCCCCGGTTCCCCGCTCCGCGCAGCCCCCGCTCCTGTCCCCCCTCTCCCCGCCTGTCCCCGCTCCGCGTCCTCCCCGGGCTCATTCCTCCGTGCCCTGTCAAAGAGGCAACAACAAACCCCAAATCGCCGTTGTCTCTCGGCAGCGCGCTTTCGGTTAAAAACGAACAAAAAGATGATTTTATTTCCGTGCGTGTTCAAAACTTACCGGGTTTTTTTCCTAGCCTGACGTTGTTTTGGATAATTTAGAATTTTAATTTTTCCAAGATGTTTGTCTCTCTTACCTAAATACTTGGAACTGACTGTGCTCAAATACTGAACTTGTTCAGAACGTAATAACTTGACACTTTCTGTGTTTCACTTTCATCACCTGGGAGACTAATGAGGTGTGGAGAAAATTGGACAAGTCTGATTCATGCTTTAGAAGAAGCTGTTCTTGAATTAGATGAAACTTTACTAACACTCACTTTTATTATTTGGAAATGTTTGGGGTCAAGTTTTGAAGTTTTTATCTTAATTTGCATGGTAATTGGATAAGGACACAGAATTTGGCCTAATACTCATAGGGGCTTATACAAGAACAACCCAAGACCTGAAACACAGTAGCACATGGTACAAGAGTGATACAAAATAAATGGGGTTTTGTCAAGTGTTTGTGGGTGGAAGTTTGTTGTTTGAAGCAAACCCTCCATTATTCTTGAAGAGGTTTCAAGTAAACATCTTTCTAAATACAAATGTGATTTTAGGGCCACTGCTGTACTGTAATGATGCAGTTGAAAAGAACATCTGGAAAGTTACCAGTTGTTTTAATATCATTGTTCTACTAAAATATTTAAGTCCTCAGTGTCATGCTTGGGTTCCCAGAGATGTTGCATGGAATGAATTGGCAAACATTTGTTCTCAAATGAACGACTTGTGTGATGCACGGGAGTTTTTTCATAATGTAAAATAAAGCCCTTGGCCTAATTTGAAGATAACATTACAGGTGATTTTACTGTGCGACAGGGAGGTGTTGGTGACAGAGAGCTTAATGCTGCTCTTTCTCAAGGTACCAGGAAACCTGAATCATTTCATCTTCCGAAACATTGCTTCTGGAAAATTTCTAAGTGACTAAAAGGGGCTTCCAAACTTTGTATCACTAAACTTGTTATCTAGTGTTCTGCCTTCTGGAGCTTTAAGTGCAGAGGAAGAAAAGTGCATTGCATTTAAAACCACTTGCTTTTGAATAAGAGAACTGTGGGTAGGAGAAACAGGGACAGGGTTATTTCTTGGGCAGCAGTGAGGGAATGCTGAGGGTTCCTTGCTTGGAACTGGAACTGCTGTCTGCCAGGTCAGTGTTGTATCCTCCCAGCACTTCAGAACTGCAGGGTTCTTGTGAAAAGGTTGTAAAAGTACTTGTGAATCTTTTCTTTGTTTCTTTATATGGTTTCTAGACATTTGGTCTCCAATTAAAGGTGGTGCCATATCAGAATACTGTGATCTGACACAGCCTAACTATATAAGGGAGTATTATTTTTAGTATTCTGTAGCCAGTTTATTGTGTTTCTATAATGAAATGTTTGACCTTTCTGAAAAAATCTTTTCAGACTATCTGCAGAACTCAGAGGAAGGAACGTATAGACAATTTTGTCCTACTAATTTGCCTAAAGCATTTAAGCTCTGGGGTTATTTTACTCTAAGAAGCAACCTATTTCTTAAACCCAGGCAATCATGTTACATAATTTTTTTTCACTTACAGTTTCAAAAGAGATTCCAAATCAAGATTATAATCTGCTTAATTGCAAAATGTAACTCTTGATTTTACAATGGTCTGTATAACACAGCAAGTCCTAATATACTCTGACTATAACCTGAAATGGATGAGGAGAAGACGTGCAAGGAAACAACCAGCTACTCAGCATGCAAGGCCTTGGCTATTTGCTTAGATATTCACCAGAATTTGGAGTACAAACCAGGAGGAATACCATGGATTGCTAGCTGATGCAAAGCCTTCTGAGATAACAAGAGACCCAGAAAGGATCTTTTGGATTCATGCACCTGCTTTTGCTAAGCATGGCCTTGCTGTAGCTTTGTTTGTAGCCATGGCAAACACTACTGACTTTAGATAAAGGCAGATCATTGCCTGGAGTCATGAGCTAACATTCTTCTGCTTTGGGGGAAAGGCTAAATAATCACAGTTATACAGCTTGATATAATTTCTGTTAATTTTAACATTAACTTATTTTAAAATTACATTTCTTTTTCAACCTTGATATATTGCATCTACCATGTAAATTTGTGCCACCCTGCAGGCAGAAGGTTTATCTCCCATGTCATGAAGTGAATCAGGAAGTTTTCGCTTTCTTGAACAGGATCATTTAGTTGCTGTTCTAGAAAGTAAAAGTATGTTAAGGACGTTCAAGAATATTATTGTTGACTTTGAATTCTGAAAGAGGTGATAAGTCCTTGCATCATAAAAAACTCAGAGTGTATTAGGCTTTATGAGTGCCTTACCTTATTTCTTTTATGCAACAGAGCTGAAACTGTAAGCTGTTTGCCTTGTGTAGTCAGAAACTTGAGCTAGCATTTATCTGAGTTTACAGTGATGGTTTCAAAGTACTGGTACTTGTGAACATCATTTGTTCCAGTTCTGGGGAATGCACATGAGAAAAGTGAGAACTTCAAGCATATGTGGTTATCAATGAATGTCACGACTATTTGGATGAATTTCATTCTATTCTGCAAATTAAAAATATACAGCAGGTAGTTTATGCAATCCAGTTATGATAATGGCCAATTCCACTCACCTCTCTGGACCAGGTCCTGCCATATTGTTGACTCTGTCCTTTATTCTAGTTATACTGTAGGTTTTCTGAGTGTTTCTCTTATTCAAGTAACAGTGGAGAAAAGAGATGGAGCTCTGTGAAGGCTGCTAGGATGGTTTTCCTGGGCTAATGAATTTGCTGTTATGTAAGATTAGCTGTGTTGCAATTTTCTCAAGGCAGGTGTTTCCAGGTGTTTCTTCCTGTACTTGAATTTTCTTCTGAGCTTCCTTTTCCTTAATACAAACCATTCATTGTAAAAGTAATATCTTCAGAAACTAATCACTTAATAGGATTCCTTTTCCTTTTCCTTTTCCTTTTCCTTTTCCTTTTCCTTTTCCTTTTCCTTTTCCTTTTCCTTTTCCTTTTCCTTTTCCTTTTCCTTTTCCTTTTCCTTTTCCTTTTCCTTTTCCTTTTCCTTTTCCTTTTCCTTTTCCTTTTCCTTCAATGCTAGCTGGGATGTCACATTTCCACATTTTCCTCTCAGTTAATTTTCAGAGTAGACCCATTGACAATGTAGCAATGAAAACTGTTCTCCAGTCTAATTTTCTCCCTTTTTCTCCCAACCATTCCCTCATAAACTCTTTGTAAAAATTGGTACAGGTTCATTAAGAAGTACAGAAATCAATTTTCTTCCCTAGACACCCCTGAAGGTTCTGCATCCCATGCTGTGCATTTGATCTATCTAGATAAGACATGAGGATTTCTATGGATAGTGTTGGTCATGTGTTAGTTTTCAATGTCTTGGCTTATTCCCTATTAAATAGGTCAACATTTCCTGCCTTTTTTTTTCCTTTTTTTTTTTTTTTCCCCTTGGTCTGTGGCTATTCTGGGATTCTAGTACAAAATGTCTTGAAAAGAGAGAGAAACATTCTGTAGCTACAGATTTGACTCAAGAAATAGATGCTGTTTGGGGTAATGGGTTGTAGCTGTAATTAAGTAGAACTGTTCACACTGTGGGTCATTGGGGTCTGCAAGAGGAATCGGAGCTGTTTGTTCAATTCCAAGGCTTTGCTTGCTCAGTGTGCAGGTTTGGGCACATGGAGTCAGTGGTGTGTGAGGAGTTAGAGGTGATGGATTGGTTTGTCTTGGTGGGAGCCGTTGCCATTGATTGAGGACATCATCCTTCCATCAGCTGGGAGCTGGGGAAACACAGGAGTGTTACATCCATCAGGGAAAGGTTTACTCCTTAGCAGGTGCCAGGTTTTACATAGCAGAGCCTAATAGCTTCAAAGCTCTAAAAAGAAAAGCTTTTCTTTCTTAATATTATTAAGAAAAAGAAAGCTTTTTTTCTTAATATTATATTTCACTTCTGTATTTGAGTTATGATAAGTTGCACAAAACAATGAGTATAATACTCATAGATCAGAATATTCTCAGTCTAAAATTGTGCAGGCATGGCTGTAATTTGTGGGAGACGTCTGGTTTTGAGTTGCTGTTGATAATGAAGACCCACTACTGGTTTTCTTAAAATCTCTCATTTTTCTTGAAGTATTTCCAGTAGGGGACATTAACAAAGCTCATGGTTTAGATTATGAGATAGGTTTAAATAATGAAAACAACAGGAGCTGTGTTGCTGCCTCTCAAGTAGCAGCAATTATCTTTAGGTGTGTAAAGGCAAGAGATGGCTTGTGATATAAAAAGAAATGGGGATTGAGTGGTAAGGAAATAGGGTGGAACTGTTCCAAACCCCAAAACTTCATGGAAAAGTCCTGACGGAGAAAAATGAAAACAGGAAAAAGGGTCCTGTATACACTGGGCTAGAGAGGTGAGGAAAATGGTCATGAAAATGGTTTCTGTCAGCAATATCTTCTTCTGTCAATCCTTTCTAGTTGTTTATGTTGCTGCACATATTCTGTAGAGAGAAAAAGGAGAGAACAGAAAATGCGTTGAAAATGAAATATTGGAATATTGAGGAGGTGTTGCTTTGCTAAATGCTTCTGCTGCCAGAGACAGTTGGTTTTATTATTTGCTCTGTGTCATAAATGCATATGTTTCTTCACATAAAACTGCATTTCTCAGCAGACAGTTTGAATTTGGCTCTCACCAAATTATTGTGCTTATACACTACTGACTCATGCTGAAGTGTCTGCAGAGACTTCTGTGCATGCAGAGCAGGTGATGTAGATGTTAGGAGTGAGAACTTCTTCTTACTGAGAGCCTTGTTTCACCTTTTCCTTCACTTACTGCCAGGAATAACATCACAAGACATTTTTGAACTCAACTAAATTAATTAGTATGGATTTCCATTTTTTGTTACTATGTGTCTCTAGTTCAGGCATTTTCCTTTCTTAGCTTAAAGGTATGTAAAAGTAAATAAGAGCTCCTATGACCAACTAAGATATTTATTCTTGAGGACCAAAGTGAATCTTCCTGTTGGTACTCCACATATGGATGGAGGTTTTCAGGCTGGTTTTGCTAGAATATCGATGAAAGATTAACCTAGAACATATGTGCAGGAATAGAGCAAGTTTGTAACTGCTTTTATAAGACAGTTCACAAGTAATAAATTATTATGTATATTGATATATATTATGTGTATCTGTGTTATACATCTCTAGAAGTATGATGTAATTCTCATTTTTAAGGTCAATATAAAAGGTTTGTTAATTGGATGGCACTTTCAGTGTGCTCCAGTGTTGCAAGGCTTTTATCAGTAGAAAAACCTTCTTGTTTGGTTGGCGGTGGTGATTTTACAAAGTGATGGCTCCTGTCTGCACACCAGGGGATGGTTATTAGTAATCTAAAGAGATTGCCTTGGAGGTGATTTGTACTACTGAATTAATAATTATTGTCCTTTTTTTTTACTCTTTTTTTAAAGAAAGCCTTGATCTATAAATATTGAAGTGTTTTGGCTCTTGCCACAGAAGAAAAGATAAATTTATCTTTAATGTATTTTATGGGCAGTGACTTGGTGCTAATGCGTGGGAATGAACATGAAGTGTGCTTGTTAGCTCCTGCTATAGTCTGCTTTATTTCATAACTTCTCTATTGAAAATCACATCAAATCTTTATAGATGAGCCGTGTAGTAGAATAAAAGGTTTTTATGTTGTACTCTACAAACTTGTTACAAGTTTAAGCTGTTCCAGCCGTTGTATTTGTGCTCCTTAGTGACTCTAAAGTCTGTCAGTGCATCATGACTAAATCCCTATTATTCTTCCCTCCCTTTTTTATCCTCATACATCATCCAACCCTCTGCAAAGTTTATAATAGAGCTTTCAGTATTTGATCACGTTGAAGTACAGTCTTGTATAGGAATGATTATTTTTTATTTTCCGCAAGTAATCCAGGTTCCTAGTAGGCTTTTAGTGGGTGATGCTGTAGTTCTCTGCTAGTGCTTGCAAGAATTAAGTAAGCGAGGTTCAGTCCCCTCAGTTCAAGGGATGTTGCTCATCCACAAGGGAGTTTTTGCAATGCCCATTTTAAGACATGGAACATGGCATCTTGTTTGTCTTTAGAGATGATAACTTCAGAAACAGTCAAATGTCTGGAATTATTAAAACTGAAAAATTTGCTACTATGAGTGGATGCAATCTGTATTTTCAAATGTATTACCTGTGTATAATCACACATGGATTGTAGGCATTGACAAAAGTTGTCAGTTGTGGGTTTGCAGAAAGAAAACCGGGACAGAATCAGCCTTTGCACTCTGTTGTAATTACTGTAACTGTGCTTCTGCAGGGATTCCCACCTGCTCCCATTTCTCGACAGAGATGCTCGGTGCAGTGGGTCAATACAGCCAGGACAGCATGAGCCCTGGAGGAACAGGCCATAGGGGCCCATTTATGGTTTCAGTCTTGCCTGTCTGTCCCGGTTTGAGACAAATTTAGGAGGAAGCTCCCGAAAGAGTGTCTCCTCTAAAAGGCAGAATTTCAGCCCCTTCCCCCAGCCAAGGTTCGAAAGGAATTTTCTTGGAGGAAAGTGAAAAAAACCCTGTTTATTCAACAAGCAAGGTGCATGCAGGCATGGAAACGAAAAAGAATAATGTTAGATAATAAACCTCCTCTGTTGTGGAGAAAGATGGTGGATTGGAGAGTCCCTTCTTTCTCTGGTTCAGCTCCTCCTGAAGGTTCAGCCCGGCTGGGCCGGGGGGTCTGGCAGCTCCTGGCGAGGGTTCCCCAACTGTCTCCCCCAGAGATGGGCTGATTTTCGGATGGGAAAAAAACCCAGCCGAGTAGTCTAAAAAGAAGGGAAAAAAGCAAAAAGCTGCAGTCCCAGAGAGAGGAAAAAACCCCCTTCTTTCCTAACTCACAGGCAGTAGTTTGTAAACTGACCTCCTGCCTTGCCCTAGTATCTCAAAAAAATTAAAAACAATCCATGCTGGAGATTTCCTTGTCTGTCCCCCTTTCCAGCTTAAAGTTCCAGGAGCCATTCCTGGGCATAAGCAGACGATGGGGAAATACATCAAACCACCCCAGGGCACTGTCGGAAGGCCAGGGTGTGAAGCAGCAGTGCTCTCATTTCATGGCTTTTCCCCACAACAATCTCTGCATGCAAATTGTCTGGCTGAGTATATTCAAACTGGCTGACCACTGCAAAGATCCTCCCAAGACTTGGAATCACACCAACTGCGTGTGACATCTTTGTCTGAGTTTTGCAAGTAAGGGTGTAATTAATTCCCAATAAAAAACTGGAAGTTCTGTTCTAAATAAGAAGCCATGTAATATTCAGGAAATTGGCATATATGCAACTGAATACAGGATATGTAAATCATATTTAATGTAGTTTATCACAGGCCAGAGAAGGCATTGAGAGTGTGAGCTCTTCCTCTGTCCCCAGACTTAAAAGAACAAGGGGACTGTGCTATTTCTGTCTATCTTGAGCTTCTTTTTGCATATCTCCATCAAAGCTAAAGCCTATTAATTTTTTTTTTTCTGTAAATACTGACAGAGGGATTCATTTGTTGGTTTTCAAGTAATAAGAATTTAACTGTGTGGGGAAAAAAAGCAACCCTTCTGAGAGATGTATTTTGCAATTCAAGTGTGTGCTGTTGTAGTAGATATGTCACATCTGAGTATTTCCACTGATTTTTCCTATATACAAACCACTGATTCTTTGTGATTGTGCTGAAAGACAAACTCAGCTTTATAAATTTTGAACAAGTAGAAGAAATTTACAGAAAGCTTGGCCTTGGACAAGAGCAGTATATTAAATTACCCTAATGAATGCATTATTTGAAAAATGCAGCTATTTGAAGTGGAAAGTCCTTGTTCCAGTCCTTGTTCTCTGGACTGTTTCTTCTTTTCTTCTTTAATGAATGGGATTTCTGTTAACCAAACGACTTTGTGACAATGGATTAAACCCCAGAATTTTCCTTCACAATTGGGTGTCCTTATTCCTGCTCTGAATTTCCTTTCCATGGCCATGGGTTTTGCTGCAGAGCAGCCTGGCTGTAGTGAACATCCCCTCTGGATGGATTGGTGCTTGGGAGTGGGAGCATTCCCGTGCCAGAGGAGCAGGAAAAGAGGCCTTGCATGCCATGAATTAACCTGTGAAAGGCTGACAGCACATCCTTTGCCCTCTCTGTTACTGGAAGCGTTGTTGAATCCAGTAGCCAGGTCTTGCTGTTACATCAGACATGGCCTAAACACGCTGGCTTTGTCTGTATCTGCATGAGATTTAAATGTTGTCAGCCTGGCCGCATGGGCCTCAGTAGGAACACCCTGCCTGCTCACCTGGAGCAGTTCCTTCCTGAGCAGATGGGCAGAACAGATCTTTGTGAATGGGAAAACAAATCATCAAAATGGCAGAAACCTGTGAATGCGATCTTTTCAGAGATAAGTTATCACCGTTTCCCTGAAAAGTTGTTTTGGAATGCCATGGGGCAGAAGGCCCTAATGTGCAAAATGCCCTGAGAGTTGTTTGGTTTTAGGTACAACCCTTGGAGGGAAGTTATTAGAAGGTGCAGAGTTAGGTAAAGGTCATGCCAAACCAAATTGAGATGAGAAAGTCTTCCAGAAATGTGTGTGTATATTCGTGTATTTGGGATGTCTCAGAATGGCGACTCTCGTGATTGAGATTTCAGAAGTCTTTTTCATTCCACTTCTTGCATTATGTACGGCTGTGAAGTAGCCAGAAGTTCCTGTTGCTTTCAAGGAACTGAAGATATCTATTTCTCAGTGAGAACCAGCTATTAAAACGTAGTAATTAAGTACTGGAAGAGATACTGAAGCCTTTTTAAAAACCATTCACTGCCATGGATGCAGAAGCCTTTGGAAAATCTGATCCTAATTTCTATTGTAAATTGATTTAATATTTTTTCCATGGAATTTTGAATTTTTTTAATACTTGGAACAGAGATTCTTTCAGCTTGACTGAGTAAAATTAATGCTCAGACTTTTTTTATATTCTGTATAGACCTTTAAAAATGTATATTGTTTTTTTAAAAAAGGCACATTCCTGCAATCACAGTGAAAGTGGTGAAATATTGTTAATTCTTTTTGGTCAGTAGGGGCAAATGTGTTGTCATTTGCATAACAGTTATTACCCAATAGTCCAGAAATTGTTATGGTCCACTCTCTAATCCATATTTGTTTCTTTTATAAGTGTATTTTTGAGTCAATAGACCCTGCAGCACCAAAGGACTTGTAGAGCATTGTGGAATTTTTTCCTCTCCCAAGGACTGATGACCCAGTAGACCCTGCTGGCTCCCTCAGGTGTGTCAGAATAACGGTGTTAATCCGTGTTTGACAAGATGTGCACCAAAGGAGGCATAAAATTTGAGTGGGAAAAAAAGAGTTTGAAGGCCCAGTAGATTGAATTTATAAATGAAATAATTTAGGTGTGTAACTGTTTCATTATTCCTTATTATGAAATGATTTATTCTTTTAGATAACATACAGGCAGGAAGGAAATAGGATTAAACAAATATGCACGTCATTTACAAATGAAAAGGAGCATTTTGCTACTAATTCCATCATTGTTTCTCTAATCATGTCAGTCCAGAAATGACCAAAGGAGCTGTTTAATCAGCCTGAAATCTTCCTAACATTTATGTGACTGTTCAATCTGTTTTACTGTCCAATTGCTCTTTCTCACTGACATTTTGCAATGCGAGGTACTTGTAGGAAGTCCGTCCATAATAGAATTAACAATGTAATGTTTGTGTCTTGTAGCAAATGCTACCTTAGGTTGCTTAAGATAAAATGTTTAACAACCACAGTAAATAGGAAAATGAGATAAAATTGCTCTCTTTCCTTAATTTTGAAAGAAGCCTGTTCAAAGGTGTGGGAACGTTTACTGGATAATGCATAGCTGAGACCTTTCATATTGAGTTTCAGCTAAAAGTATATGATTATAGCTGACATATAAATCCTCGAAAAATAGATTTGTGATGGAAATGCCAGGGGACCCTTAACTATAATCATTCTTGTTAGTGTAAATGCCTGGAAATGAATGCAGTTTTCATTAATCTACTATTACGTGACACAAGTGACCAGTTACAGAGAAACCTATAATAATTCTCGTTAACTGGCTGCTTTCCAAAATGCTGTTAAAAGTGCCCACCTCTGTGCACAGGCTGTGCAGAATGCTTCTGTGAGCTCAGGTCCCACGTGAGCCTTGTTTTGAAGCCTGAAAACATGTAAATGTGATGCTGATTTTTCCATGGAGGCTATTTCTGCCTGGGTTTCACACAAGGTTTGTGGGCACTTGAGTGACTTGAAATGCAATACAAGATGACTCTTGTAATGTCTCAGGCCCTAAGTGCTAATGGGGCTGGGTAATAGTCCCCAAAATTGTTGCTGTGCATTAGGTGCTCCTTTGAAGTGAGTGGATGTTACTGGTGCTTTTAATTGGCTGGGAAGTCATAAAACCTTGCTGGCAGTTTTGATTTAAGGGTATTTAAAACCAGCTTAGTCCAATCATAGGAAGAGAATACTTATTTTACCCTTGGTCTTGAGTTTGTGCTGTAACCAAGTGCATTGCTGAGGCAGCATTGGGAGGTTCATGTGGTTCCTACCAGGGCCAAACTTTGCCTGTGCTTAAATGGGAGACATCACTTGACATTAAAATCTTCCTGGCATTGTTTTTTTTTAACTTTCAGTTAAATGAATAAAAATGAATTTTTTTTTTGATCATAGAATCATCTTGGATAAGCTAGAGGGTAGTGCAAAGTCTTGAGCATAGAATTAAATTCTGATTAATTTTTTGATCGCATTGATTTTTTTGAGAACACAAAGGTGCATGAACTTTCAATACGGCATATGGGACTTTAGGATAAATACCTATGCCCCAATAATATGCTGGCTGGATAATTTTTGTTTATTCATGAAGGCAGCAGTTATTTAGTAAAGATTGAGACTAAGACATTTCAATCAAAATTGCAGCCTTTACATTGGATAAGTAAAGGCTTGTTTTAATCAATGTCCCAATTGTTTGTATTAAGGAAGTATTTTGTATTTTATGTGACTTAAATTGCCTCTTGAGTTAAACTTTTTGACAACAAAGCATGTGTGTATGTGTTTTCTTGTTGAGTAATTCATGTAAGAGATGCAGTCATTGTGTTGCGCATCAGCTGGAGTCCTGGTCAGAGCTGCTCTGTTCCTCCACTGCTTGATCTCGTTCTTCCTGTTTGTTTTGCATTCATTTCTGTTGGTTTGGCCTGGCTCTGCAGTGCCTGTGTCTGCCCCTTCCCCCGAGTGTGTGTGAGATCCCAGCCGTTCACAGACGTGGCTCTCGTTTCGCTCTGGCTGCTGGAATGAGCGGGTTGAGGTTCAGCAGGTGGAGGCTTTACAAACACAGCCGGGGCTGGGGTGTGTGAGTGTCTGACCGTCAGCATTCATCTGCCTGGCGCTGCCCTGGCCTCGTGGCTCTGGCTGCAGCGATAACGAGAACCCGAGCGCCTTCCAAGGGAGAATCCAGCGGGATTGCTGGGTGTTCCGGCCTCACCTCCCTGTTTGGTGGGACACACGCCCGTAGGACGTGAGCGTGGTGGAGGTGAGGCGTGTAAGTGTCTGGCTGGACTGTGTCCCTCTGATCATCCTGGCCTCACTTTGGAGCTGGATGTGGGGGTGTTTTCCCTTGTCACCAGTGGCAATGTCATCAACAGGATTATGGCTGCAGTTGTAAGAAGCAGATTAGACAAGCATCAAGAGAGAAAATCTGTTTTCCAGCAAATATTTCAAGTGATAAAGAACCTTGGGAGGAAAAGATAAAATGTGATATATAGGCAGAATTTTTTCTGTGCAGAATATTTTTTCCGAATTTCCCTGGAGGGATCCACTGTTCTCTGAACATCCCAGAAGTTCGTTGTGCTTCTGATCAGCTTCCCACACATTCTCACCCACACCACTTTGCTGTGTCATCTTAATGGCATTTTTAAATACTAACAAAAGCATTTTGTTTATAATGCAGAAATAAAAATCTTGAGAGAGGAGAGAATGCCTTTTGTATGTTATTTTAGCAGATCAAAGCTGACTCATGAGTAGCAAATATGAAGTAATTAATGTGTTTAAAATTCACGATTCCTGAGTTGCGAATTTGTTTAAGAAGTGTTTTGATTATAGTCATCAGATTCCATAGACTTTTTAAAATATTATTAATATTAGTTTTAGAAAGTCTACCTTGCTTCAGAGTATTACATTTAGAATATAGAGCAGTATAGCAATTTTTAAAGGGAGGTATAATTGGTGTTTTAAATAATCGACTGTGCTGAATTCAACAGTGTCCAGGTACATTGGAGGCCAAGCAAAGATGGAAAAACAATCTTTCTCTGGGGAAAAAGAAGCAGATATCATTTAATCTGGTTGGCATGGGAAGCTTTAAACAGCCCTTGTTATTTACTGCTTTTGTGATGGCCTGAACTTTCTAAAAATACAGAAGCATGTCACTGCCACCATTGCAGGAAAGCACTCATACAAGTTTTCATTTGCACCAAAACTAAAAGTTTTCAAAATTAGTCAACTTCCACCATGTAGAACCTTGGAACAAGGTGAAAAAATGGTTCTTGAGGGGTCAGTAAAACTTGAACCTGTTTCTTCTGGGAAAAAGGGAGGAAGGTATTGATTTTGGGGTGAGAGCTTTGTCTTGCTGGCCCAGTGTCACAAATGTCTTAGAGAAAAGAAAAATAATCCAGTTGTACATGGAGTCACTGGTAATATATGAACAGCAGTGGAAGAGAAATTATTTGTATTAACTGTATCGCATATTATCAGTAGAGGAATTGCTTGATTTAAGATTTAATTTGATTTTTGTAAAAGTTGACTTCAGCTTTCAGCTTTTGCTTGGTAGTATTGTGGCTTTCCTCATGTATCAATAAGAGCTTCCAAACCATGGGTTATGAAATGCTGCAATTTCTTTTTATTTTTCAGCAGCAGCCACCAAGCCCTGGTAATGACCCCCTTGTAAAAATGACAAAGATCTTTTGCTTGAAGGAGATGAACTGCATTTTTTATCTCAAGTAGGAACCAACAATCCAGCTCCCATGCTGGCTGAAACATTCCCCAAAAGATTAATTTTTAAGTGTGTCTGAAAGCCTCTACAAAAAGCCAGAGAAACATTGTGGGGCTGTCACTAAATGCTGTATTTTATGATCAACTTTTTTTCTGGAGCTCACTGCTGAGAAAAGTGTTTCTAAAACCAGTGGTAGTGTAGTGCAGATTTGCAAACGATCCGGCAGGGAAACATCTCCCTCTAGGGAGGTCAAGTTTTATCTCACTTGGGGTTTGTTTCTGTATATAAAAGGAAACAAAGCGAAACAAGAACGAGCTCAGAAAAAACCCCAAACAACACTTATTTTTCTGTAACCTTAGAACACAGGTAGGTCTACAACTCACAGCAGTAAAATGGCTGGAGTTGTATATTTTTATGGGCAGAATTTTACTGGGATGTGTTGGATTTTCTTTTCTCTGTCTCTGCATGTGTAGCTTTACTCCTGATATTAAGAGAACTTGAGTCTTAGATGAGCTGTCATAAAAAGCAATGGTGTGATAGAGAAAAAAGGTTTTAATTCCTCATGTCTGAAGACCTGAAAGTCACTTTTTATCAATTTGAGAGCGTTAAACCTTGGAGCTCTCTCTTGAGTTAGACCAATGTTACAGTAATTTGTTGTTTTCCAGTTTCAAGTACACCCATTTCCAATCTCCTGTACTAAATTACTGGTTGACCTTGTAAAGCTGGCCAAGGTTGGGAGAGGGCAGCGAGTTTTTGACTTTCAATTTACCCTTACATCTACTTACAAGAAGGAATTGGACAGAGAATTATGCGATTTGGTTAATTTAATTGTGAACGGCATCAGCTATAATGTCTCTTAGCTTTTATCAATATGATGATAATCATTGCTTATCATTATCTCAACACATGATGAAAACTTGAAAAATCTTGGGGAAAAAATACATAGGGTTCAGAAAGGCCTCTCCATCCTTCCCAGCTCTTCCCAATCCTATTTCACGGAATTATTTGCTCGACTTTTAGCAATAGGACTGCTACCCATCTGATAGCTGTGAGGTTATGTGGGAGCAGACTTTTCTTTGGTGGAACTTCACTCTCCCTTGTGCCTGGGCTTCCGAAATGCTGCTCGTGTATTTTTAAGTGCTGTGGGACAATGGTGCTGTTCCCTCTCTTACCTCAACAAGACTTCAATTTCACAGCTGCAAACCTTAAAATGTGGTTTGTCAGTGACCTTAGAAAATTTTCCCACCCTTCAACCCCTTTTTGGTCTTAAATTATTGATTGCCAATTCCCTGGAATTTACATAGATCTTTATTCACGAAGGTAAGAACAGTTGCCACGTTGCTTCTCTCTCAAAGTCTTCACCAGCAGAAAAGAATTGCTATGTTGGGCTATTTGCCCTCGTGTTTTCTAAATATAACTCGACAGCAGTCTGGTTCCTGAAGCCATCTGCATTAATATGCGTAGTGAAAATAAAGTATATTAGTCACTTAATTTTTAAGTGAGCAAAACTTGGCAAAAATGAAAATAATTTCATAGGGAAATTATTTTTAAGCAAAGACAGAATTATTAGTGAGCTACAGCAGAGAGGTTTGGTAATACCAATGATTGTGCTTGTCTCCTGTTTATAGCACCCAATGTGGAAGCACTTTCAAAATACTTTTTTTAAGACCTAATTTTGAGAGAGCAGTAGTTACTCACCTTCCTCTGAGACTTTCACCTCCCCTTTTTTCAGCCTAAAGCATTGTCTGATAGGAAAAGGGCAATGATTCCTCTGAAGGTGAACCAGAGTAGCAGATGGGAGGAGGTTTTAAGTGAACAGGTGGAACTCAGCTAAGCCAATTGTTCCAGCATATCAGCAGTATCAGTTTTCCAAAATCACTGTTTTTATAAAAACAGTCCTTTAGCTGGACACAGGCAGAATAAAATAACCAGTATTTCTACTTGTAATGATTAATCACAATCAAACTTTTCTCCCTCTTCAGACCTGCAGAGGTATTCACATGAGGGCAGTCATTATAAAGCAGCATCTTTTAGTTACCCTCACTCAGATTTTGTAGGTTACAATTCAGTGTTCCTCACTTCTGCTGGGAAAGGTTCTGCTGTCATTCCATTGCAAACCAGAACTGTGGGCTGCAGATCTCCCAGGAACCCATCTGCCTGGCAGTGACACACAAGATCCTCAGGATGGGCTCTTTGGCTGCTGCTCCACTGCCGTTGTTACAGGGCAGTTCTTTATTTCTGTGTGATGTTTCTTCTGATTTTGGGTCCATCTTACCTATACTCTTTCTTTTCTGAATTAAGGTGTGGAAATAGCAGGTGATTCATGGTTAAAGACTGGGAGGAAATTCTTGTTTTCTTACTTTTGATATTTTTTAATTTATGGGGGTTTTTTTGTTTTATTTTACATTTTGGTTTGGGGGAATTCTTTGTTAATTTGTTGGTGGGTTTTGTTTGTTGGTTTGTTGTGTTTTTTTTTAACCCAAGTATTTTTCTGGAGGTAATTGTAGTGTTTGCAATAATGGGAAACATTTCCTCATGATGCTGTAGTAGAGGTGGTTTGACTTACGAAATGCCTTCTTCCTTAGGCGTTTGTTGTCAGCAGCTTTCTCTGGGGGCTGTTCGTTCTGGCTGCATATGCCACTTTTTTTGATTAAAGCTTATTTTCATTCAGATATAAATTTGACAGCTGTAGCAGTCTTCAGATAGGATATAAGACCTTTAGCTTTATGTGTGTTTATCCATAAACTTTGACTTGATTATTGTGAAAGATTGGAAATAGTTTCTGCAGTGACTGCATTTAAAAAGTCATCACTTCCTAGTGACATCCCTACAGTGGTAATTGAGCTGGAACGTTTGGATATTTGGAAGTAACCACTCTAAATGTCATTGAGCACCACCTCCAGATAAACACTGCCTTCTCCATTTACGACCCTTCTAATGCACCCTTCTGTCTTTTCCATGTAGATAAAGTTTCTTTTCGTTTTTATCAACTTCTTGCTGTCCATGCAATCCCTTTTCTCTTGCATCTTCATAAACTCTCCTTTAGTACGATGTCAGCGTGTGCCTAGAGAAGGAAATGTGGCCAGAATACAGCAGGCAGTTCTCTGGGCAGATAAAATGATCTGTGAAGGGCAATTTTAGTGCCTCATCTATTGGAGCATCTGGACACTGTTCCGGGGTTCCTCTCAGGTCTGTAAAAAAAATAAAAATCCTTGGGTTCTAGGAGCTGAACCCTGGTTTCCTTTAGCTGTATTTCTGTTTTCAATCCCGTGGAGCTTGAAAGGCAGATTAAATGAGTGGTGTAGTTAACATGAAATGGCTGCTGATGAACTTCTGTCCGGGTGCTGGGCTGTCTGTTACACAGAGGGAGTCACTAATGCAATGCACGTTCTGTTAACTACAAGGTGGTGACAGTGGCCCTTTGGTCAGAGGCTGCTCTGAGCGCTCCACAGTCCGCGTTCACAGAGGGGATGACGATGTACTAAATGCTACCAACACGGAATTGTTTGGTAACAGTTTCCCCAGGTACTGTTCGCCCCTTTTTCTTCACAGCTGGTTTCAACTTCTTCCCTAACGCTTTCCAAATCTCTACTGCTGAATGGAAACAGTGCGGGGAAAAAAAAAGAGGATAAGAGCCTTAGGAGAGAATGTGAAAAACACTTCTGTATTACTGTGACGATCCAGTGCTTTGAGAATTTTAATGGAGTACCCATTCATACTGCCAGAAAGCAAATCCAGCAGCAGGGAATGTGAGAACATCTGGAGTAAAATCCAAGTATCTAGGTCAGCAAATGGCAGTTAAGTTATTGCTTTTAAATGGTGCAAGTTAAGGATAGACAGTGGTTGAGCCTTAGTTCTGCAGGATTATCTTAAAGTCATACTTTTCTGTTGTTGTTCAGTGATTTAAGGTATCTTTCAAGTTGCTGGGAGAACATAATTTTCAGCTTCGGCAGCTTTCCACATGCCGTTATTCTACGGCCAAGGCAATTTTATTGATCTTGTTATTAATGTGGACCAGAAAGTGTGATTGCAACAGACTTTGTCACAGGGGAGCAACACATCTTGGGAGACACTTGCAATACAGAATAATGTGCCTTTGATGTCTGCATGCTGTTTCTCCAAAGAGGAGAGCTTTTATTAATATTTTCATAAAATTCTAAATATGATCTCTTAGGTCTGAAATGGAGATTGAGCGTAATGAGGAAAGAAAGCGTGTGCTGTGTTAGAAACCTTCACCTCTGTTTTTGGGCACGCAGTTCACGCAGGCACTATAAGCAGCCTTTGGAGTCATTACATTCTCATGGAGAAAGAATATAGGCAGGAACATAGATAAGAAAATTGGAAATAGAAAACTGAGCTTAGAACTGTGCACTGTAGCTGTCCTTACATTGGGGAGTACCTTACTTTATGTAAAATTTTATTTATGACTAGGCATTTCAGAAGTAAGCATCAAATTCTGTTTTCAAGGTACAACATGTATGCCTTATTCCTGTCTAACACATTTATAATCCATAGCATTTTCTCTGAGCTGAAGAAGGTGTTTCTTTGACTATTTTCTGCCCCAACTGATTATCTCTGTTAACTGCAACGTAAAAAGGCTGGCATAGTTTCGTGTGTCTGTGTGAGCAGGAATTGTACTATGGAGAAAGCAATGCAGGAAATAAGTCAGCAGAGGGGCTGTGCTCTGCTTACCTAAAACACAGCTCATTCTTTATGCATTCCTAAACTATTAGAAAGAAGCCTCTTGAAAAATTTCTTATTATTTTTTTGAAACAGAAAAAAAGGAAGGGAAAAGAAAGGAGAGAATGCATAGAAGAACCTAAAATTAGTATCCAGCTAATGTTCTGCCTGTTGTTTGGGGCAGTGTGCAGCTGACAAGGGGTGTGCTGGCAGACTGCAGCCAATTTCCATTAAAAGTCCACACAAGGTTGAAGCAATCTGCAACTTGCCCATGCGGGAAAGCACAGGTGCCCAGTGCCAGGACCTGAGGGGATGGCCTGGAGCTGGGTCAGGGCAGGTTTAGGTTGGGTATCAGGAAAAAGTTCCTCACCCAGAGGGTGGCTGGGCACTGAACAGGCTCCCCAGGGCAGTGGTCACAGCACCAAGCCTCACAGAGCTCCAGGAGGGTTTGGACAACACTCAGGCACGTGATGTGGCTCTTGGGATGTCCTGTGCAGGGCCAGGAGCTGGACTTTGGTGATGCTTCTGGAGCTTTTCCAATTCAGAATATTCTGTGATTCTGTAAAGGAAATACTTGGCTTATGTATTGTTAAACCTCAGTGGAACATATATAACAATCTCCAGAAAAGCTTGCACTCTGAACCTCTTCTGGCACTTCAGAGTTGTGACATAATTCCAGACCTGTACTCCTGATGATATTTTTTACTGAGAACAGACTGGTTTTGGTCAGTCTGTGCTTTAAGCTCTGTGGGTTTTTTTCAGGGACGGAGAGCTGAGTAGCATCCTTAAGGCATGTGCTGGAGCTGAAGGGGATTGGCCTTCCTGGGCTTCCCAGGAGGTGGTTCTTGTCTCTCAGGTCTGAATTGCAGATTGAGCGTAATGAGGAAAGACAGAAGCGTGTGCTATGTTAGAAATGTTCTCCTCTGGTTTTGGGCACACAATCCAGACTAGTATTTGCAATGCAATTTAAAACCATCGTCACTTCAGAGGACCTTAATTATATGAAGAAGCATAGTTCAGGAAAGCTGCAGTATCTCAGTAATTGACTTTGGATTTAAAGTTTAACAAAAAATAAATATGTATGTAATTGAAGTGACTCACATAAAACCAGCAGGGTCTTAGTAATGGATGGTTCCTCTAGACTGCAGCTGCTTGCCTTAATCCCCTCCTCAGCTGAGTGTGGACTGGTTCCATTCCATAAATAGTCTTCATTTATTTAGGTAGAAAATTCTGTCTTTTTTCCACACTTCTCTTGCATAATATATAGGTGGAAATGTTTACAGTTGAGATAAGAATGAAAACATTGGAGTCTGAAAACCATGAAATACTCATTTTAGAGCAGCAGCCATTATCTTTCATGTAGTCAGTTTTTTTAAGTAATGTTTAATAGTCAGAAAAGTGCTCTGTTTTTTAATTCTGCTTTTAATTTTTATGATGGGAAGTCAAGTGAACCAAGAGCTAAAGAAGTGAATGAAGTTTAACAAAATAAACTCAAATTAGTGCCATCATTTTGTTGCTGTAAGCTATTTATAAGTGATTCATGATGTGATGGGAGTAAGGAGAGAGATCTCATTTTTCAGTTTGCAATCTCTATGTATTGATAATTTATCTGACTGACCATATCAACTGTGTTACCTTTCTGTCCTTGTATGTTATTTCATCTGGACATTTTGGAGATTTTTCAGTGTTGAATGTGGAGCTGTTCCCTTTTCGGGAAATTCCACCTTTGCCTCTCTGGTCATGTGTTTGGTTTATAAATTGGGAAGGATATAGGAGGAATTAAGTACTGTAAAACCAGGTTCAGCTTCTTCATTTTTTCTTGCTAACCCTGAGCTGACCTTTGTGAGAAACAGAGAGTTGGATTTTCTTTGAGCTCCTGCCATACTCTTCTGCTGCAGGTCACCTGCCTTTGCTCCCAGCCTTCTGTGTGGGCTGGTGACCCGACAGCTGCCGCCTCCTGTTTGCAGGGAATTCGCTTTCTGGAATACTCCCCATTTCTGACTCATGACTTCTCATACCTTTGTGTAGCGAGATTGTTGAGGATTTTCTGGTGGGAAACAAGAGCTGTGATTTCATGAGCACGTGTGTCTTTTCAAGTTTGCAACGTTCTTAGGAGCAGGGGAGTTGTGACACAGGGATCTGTGTCAGAACCACACAGAGTTTGAGGGATTCTTCTTTTGAAGTGTTTTCTTATCTACCTGCCATGTTCTGAACCTTGTTGCATAAAATGCGTGCTGAGACAAAAGACAAGATGTTAATTTTAAAATGTTAAATACGTCTAGTTTCTGCTGAGGGAAACAGTCATTCCTGGAGCATTTTGTTGTGCATGTAACTGCAGGTGTTCCTGTTGGTGAGTGTGCATTTTAACTCTGGAGCACTACGATAAGAAAGATAAGACAGAAATCATCTGGCCAAGGCTGAAAAGTGCGAAATGACACTGAGGAAGTCGATTTAGAGAAGTGATTGGAATGAGGGAGTCAGACCTGTTTTAGAGGTACTGTGGGTACTTAAGAGAGGAGCAGAACACGAGGAGGCCAAGCAGGGGGCTGGGGGGAGTCAGCCAGAACTGCTGGCTCTGGTGGTGGAAGGAGCTGTGGGTAATTGAAAAGTGCAGCATTTCTGGGGTTTGAGCTCAAAGTTGGTGAAGATGCAGCTTTGGCAGTTTGGAACAGTTGAATGGTGCAATATGCAACTGAGATTTTGAGGCATAGACCATCCTTTTGTGATGCTTTCGGCCCAGTCCAAGCCCGTTGGGGCTTTAATTTGTGAGAGTTTGAGAGTGCTGTCCGCAGGCAATAACATTTGTGCAGCACCATTTGTGCAGTTACCGCAGTCACACCAAGAACCTGAGACAGGTGGACTTTGGGAAGAGGCATGACTGTAATTCCATGGGTGAAGCAGTTAATTACAGGCAGATTTCTTTTCAGAGCTCTTATTATATATCACAATTTAACCTGTAATACTGAGGTGTTTAAATAGACTCTGAAACATTTCTACCCAGTCATCAGTAAAAGCAGCAGGGCTGCAAAGAAGCATTCTATGACTAGAAAGTAGGAGACAAGGAATGCAAGACACCTTGCTGGAAGAGTCCCAGGGGCTATATGAAAATAGGGAGGCACTTCATGAGGTGTGAAACAAAAAGAGACAGCTTGAACAAGAAAAAAGAAGATATTTAATGGAGTCTTTTGGATAAGGGATGAAGAATTATTATGGAGGAAGAAAATAGTAATTTTTCAGCATTCCTGAAGTAGAGGAAGAACACAACTATGTGAAATTTGTGTCCAAAAATTGGCTCTTTAATGATGTTACCCAAGTGAAATCAATGACAGGCAATTTATTCAAGCTTATCTACCATTTGTGTTCACTTTCTTAAAGTCTGTAATAGTTTATGTTTCACAGTTGTTTTTATTTTTTGGATGTATGGAAGTAATTTTTTTTTGCCTAGCACAAAGCTGGATAGTTTGGCAGTTTTAGCTGTGGTCTGTCCATATTTGCTGAGAATGGGATATATTTTTGTGCAACTATTTACATTCTTCTCACTGAAATGTTCTTTGTTGTTTCGTTCTGAACCTTCAGGTAGACAATGTTGCTGCTTGTCTGGAGGAACATTGAGATTACAAATGTTAGAGTAATCAATATGCTTCTTCCATGCTATCAGAAGCACTAAAAAGCATTGAATAGCAGTAGTTACAAATCCAAAACCTCAGATGAAAATGAATGTATTTTTCACCTCCATAGCAATAAAGATGCTGGCCTTTTTTATTTTTGCTTTTGTTTCCCTCCTTTCTACATCATCCTCCCTTCCTCACTCCTTCAGCAAGGTGAGAAACTCCTACTCTTACCTGCATCCCTGAGAGTGTTCCACGGCAGAAATAATTACAGTTGGGAAAATCTATTCCATTCACAGTTTTAATAAAACTTTTTTTTAAAGCGGAGTAATTTCTGTAATAAATGCCATGAAGTGGCTTTGGGGAGGTCTTGATTACAGGGCAGGAGATTCAGGGAGACAAAGTTCCTGTCAAGCTGGAGCAGCACTCAGTAGTCACACAAGAATGGTCAAGATAGAGAAGTCTGGACCTCAAGAGCTACTTGAGCTCCATTTCCAGGGGCTTGGGGTTTGGGTTCTGATTTTTGTTGTTGTTGTTTTTCAATTGACTTCTGAGAGCATTTGCAGTTATGTTAACTGGGGTAACAATTAGGTGAAAGGAGAGTTGTTTATCTTCAAGGCAGTACCCGTGTGAGCACCTGGTTTTGGGAAGAACAAAATCATTATTCAGAGATTTGCATTCCCTTGCAAGGCCCCTGTTGGAAGGAGACATTAACTGAAAGACTTGGACAGCTAAAAGATTTTTTGTTCTCTCTTTTTCTGTAAATACTTGTCTCAGAATCTGGTTTTGCATTGCTCAAGAGATAATTTTCTTTCGAAGACAGCTTTTAAGCATGTTCCAAAAATAAATGACATTTTATAAATTACCAGGAGTACTGCAGAGCACTTCCCTGTTCACCTCTGTAGATTCTCAGTGGCCAAATTATCGTGTATATGCTGTACATGAATTGCACACCCAGTTTGAGGCAGGAAGAATCTGAGCAGTTTTCTGCACTCTGAAAAATGCATCTGTATCATGGGGGAATGATCCAAAATGGTCAGAAGAGGGAAATGTCTGTGGTTTGAGAGCAGTTTTAGCAGAGGGAAGGCACTGCACCACCTGTGCTAAGGGTCTTTTCTGGCTCATTTTCCTGCTCTGTTTTACACTGATAAGTTCATTGGCATTAAGATTAATGGAGCTTATTTATGACTACATGAATGTGGTCACCAATTTCTTTCCATATGTCCTTTTCTGATTGATTTTTTTCCCTTTGATACATGGTAATCCCCAAGTTTATATACCTGGAGTTTCTCATAGCACCTCATTAATATGGATCACCATCTTCTGAAATTAAAACTTGGCATTGTCTCTGCACCCTTTGTGACTATTACATAATATTACTAATATTATGGGATTTCTTCCTGTAGTACACCAGTAATATCACTTAATAATTTCTGCAGCAATGGCAGGTTTTACGTTGTTCTTTCCATAAGTGCTTTAGATTTTTGAAGTACATGAGAGAAAAATGAAAGAAAGGTGTTACATTGCATTTTTAGAAAAATGAGCAAGTTCTGTTCTCATCAAAACTCTCTTCTTATCCACAGAAATATGAGTAAGAAAATAATTTTGGTAAGCCTTGCCTTAATTGTAGTCGTGCAGTAGTGATGTTATTATAGATCTCTGAACAAAAGAATTTTCTTTGGCTCTCAGTATTCATGTATTTAATATTAGCAAAGGTTTCTATCTGTTTTGGTGTCATAGGCACAATGATTTTTTTCTAAAAAGAGACAGACCTGAAAGGAAAACTATATTTTATGGATAGATTATGCTCTGAAGCATCTGAAATGGTTTGGTAACGACCACAGGAGGTGCTTTTTTGCACCTATTAGAATCTGTTTAGCTCTGACATAGTAATGCAGTATTTATCTGAAGGTCAGCCTTTTATGGGGCAAAAACTACCAAGAAAAATGGCATGTAATGTTCTGGAAACAAAACAGATAGCTAGGCAATGGTTTTGCAATTGAAAAGAGATGCTACCAGCTTTTTTATAGATGGGTCACTGGGGCTTTAATGGGCGATAATTAACTTTACCTTACATAAGGTAAATTATGCTTTTACTCTTTGGGTGCTACTAATGAAGAGCCCTTTAGGAACACATGGAATGAACTGTAGAATCAATTTTAGAGTCTCTCTGGTGCTGTTTACTTTAGCTGCCATGTTCCCTTATGCCAGAGGGGGCATAAAGAAGGAAATAACCATCCTTTATTGAGACAAGCAAAACCACAAACATGCAGCACATGCAATTCTAGTTTACCTCCAGAGCATTAGTGGTATCTTGGTGTCTGCTGAGGTAAATTTAAGTATTGATAAATTTCTGGTCAAATTTTAGCAGATTTTATGTCCAGATCATATAAAGTACTTAAGACACTTCCCCTAGCAGGGTAATAGAGTGAACTTTCAGAATGTCTTAACTGGCTTGTTCCTGATCACAAGGAGTTTGTAGAAGGCAGAGGAACTTGGCTGAGTTTTAATGCCCAAACCACCAGATGAACATCAGACCATAAAACGAGGTCTGGGTAAAAAGAGCAGACGGTAAGAATGCCCTGGGCCTAGCCTGCACTCCCAGATTAAAAATGAAAGAAAAACGAAAAATGATCAAGGCTGGATGCCTTGGAGTTCCTTGAGATGACCATTTTAGGATTTTATGTCACATTGCCTTCACAGTACGATTTCCTGGTCTGAACTGGATGGGTGCCTCTGAATTACTGATTAATATGGATTATTTTACTTGTGACAAGTTCAGCGCTTTCATTATTGTGTAAGCTCCCTGAGAAATTACTCATAATTCAAATATAAACTGAAAGAGAAAAGTAATGCAATAAATAGAATTCTGTGCAAAATAATGGAGCTTGAAGTTCGTAATAGGAAGAATTTAAGTTCTACAGTTACATGTAATTCTAAACATGAAATCTGTGGCAGTTGATTAGAGGTAGCTATGGATGACAATTGCACCAAACAAAATGAACTATTGGAAGCAAGCTTATAAAAATCAACACTTTCGTGAAGTTTATAATGTAGAACTCTCCTATCAGCTGCTGAAATGAACATGATTATCATTAGAACAGTCTTGTTTCTCCTTCCTCTGATTGTCTGTATATGTGTTTTGCTGTGAATATGCATGTGTTTTAAGCTCCCAAATTTCAAGATATTTTTAGTTGTTAAAATGTGAAATAGAGCTTTTGTGCCTTTGTTTGCAAGTGCCTGGTGTCTGAGTTATAGGCAAGTTTAATTTTTTCTCTATTCAGCTGGACCACAGGGGAATCCCTGCTTTAATTAGTAAATTGCTTTTCAGTTATGTTTTTACACAACCAATCATGGCTGAGTTTGCATTGCACTGCGGTGCTTACCCACTCTGGCAGGTTTGTGTTAGGAAACCAGCTCACCAGCTGCGAGGGAAGGAACGCAGCCAGTTGGCAGTTCTTTGTGGAATCCGGAGGTGCTTTGCAGACCTGAAACACTGGGCTAGAACTGGTGCACAGAGAGACTCGGGTTCTTCAGCTCAGGGTCCCACAGTCAGGTTGCTCCTGACTGTGGGACACTGCTCAGCCTCTTGGCCCCAGCTGCCCTCCCGGCCCCAGCTGCCCCTTCCAGCCCCAGCTGCCCCTTCCAGCCTCAGCTGCCCCTTCCAGCCCCAGCTGCCCTCCAGCCCCAGCTGCCCTCCCAGCCCCAGCTGCCCTCCAGCCCAGGTGCCATTTAGAGTGACAGAAGAGATGCTCTTGCCCCCTCCTTTGTGTGCCCAGAGCCAGCAGCAGCAGCAGCTCTGGGCAAACCTCCTTCCCCAGCAGTTGTTTGTGCAAGGGGAGCCAAGGTGCCACTGGTGTCACTGGGATCTTGTCCCGTGTGGCTCTGGAATCCCTGATGGGTTTCCATTTTCATATGAAGAGTTTTTTGAGCTGTCTTTAAATACAGAGTAAGCGCTTCTTTCTGAACAGCTTCCACAGCTCTCTTCAGGAGCTCCTGCTCTCCCTGTGTGCCCATGCTCTGTGTTTCAGGATGGCTCTTGGTGAGCTGACCCTGACCCCAGTTGTTCTTTTGACCCACTGCAGTGGTGTGGTCTTAGGAAGATCCACGGGCAGACACCAAGGCAACCACCAACAAGCTCTGCCATCACAGTTCTCTCTTCCTTTGCACTAGACTCCCCCACAGGCCATCCCAAAATCTCCAGCCACCTAAAGAAAATGGAAAACATTTCTCAAGGTACAGCCAGTTCATGGACGTGTGAAGCCTCGTTCCAGTCGTCTGCTTTGCCCTCAGGTGAAGAAGGGTTGCAGGACCTTTTCAAGGCTTGTTCATCTCTGTGTAGAAATTCAGAAAACAAACATTTTTAAGGTAGTGATAGAGTCATGCTTCTGAGCCTGAACAAATCTGAGTTATTATTGCTTTGAGACCGCTCCTGTGCAGGAGTGAGGCATGAATGATGACTTGAAAGCAAGAGCTATCTCCTTTCCTTAGATATGTGAAAACTTGGAAATTTGATGGCCACATGCCCTCCATGCCCTCTTTTTGGCATCCAGAATATCTCATTTGGAAGCTTGAAAGGACACAAACCCTTCACGCCGCTTGTGGAAAAGACATCCGAGTTTTTATGTGCTAGCAAATGGTTGCAAACCCCAGCAGGAGAGGGCACCTCTCAGTTTTGCTTCTGGTTGTTCTGCTAAGCTGTCCTATAAGGTAGGGCAAGTCTTAGTTTCTCTATGTGCCAAAAAGCCATAAAAAATATAAATCTGATGTTAGTTAAGACTTGGCTGAGGTTTATGTGCCTGGATTAAAGGTTGCAGATGCTGCAGGTTTCTGTAGGGGGTCAGTTCGAATACTGCAAGCTCAGAGCAGCACTTCTGCGCAGTTGTTACTCTGTCACAACAGCAGCTATCAGGTCAGATGATTGAATCAACGTCCCCTATTCAGTATCGTAGAAATGCCATTTGTAGTAGAATATTATCATTGGATTAATGTCCCTTGCTTTGCAAATGGTTTAGCTGTGCCTTGGCATTTAATAGCAGCAGGAGCCCATTATCCTCTAACAATGCACTATTTCATTGCCATTATCTCCTAACTAACACATCCTGCAGAAAGAAATTTGCCAGGTGTGGTTCCTCCTGTACAGAACACAAGGTGTTTATGGTGCTTATGCAGCTAATTTCTGCTGATGTGCATTTTCCCTTCATTGAGATAGGTCTGTGAGCAGGGACAGTTCTTGGTGTTCCATTGAGGAAATATTTAACACTTTCTTAGGCATGAACAAATGTAGCAGGAAAAAAAGTTTTATGATGCTTTTAGAGGAGTGTGTGTGGGATCTTAAAGCTTTAATTAGAAAGCCACACAACTAACTTTCTACTCTTTTGAAAGATGGATTACGATATGTGTTTGTCTGGTTCTGTTGGCCCTTTTTTGTTTAGGTTGTTTTTGGACCTCAGCCTTGGTACCAGCCAGGCTTTTGGCAGAGATGTCGTTCCTCACTGCATCAGGTCCTGAATTATGCCATGTGTTATGATACCAGCCTTCCACTCTCTGCAGTAATTCTCTTGCCTATTTATTTCTCTCTTTCACCAAATTTGAAACGATTGGTGCAAAATCATCTATTACATTTGGAAATTTAAAAAAAAAAAAAAAGAGAGAATAAACTGCTCAGCTGCGGCTGAAATTATATTTGTATCTGGAGATGTCTGTAGCATGACCTATATTCTCAAACCCCACAATTTGTGCTCCTCTATTCCTGTACTTGCCTCGTTGCAATTTTTCTTCCTTGCATGTGTGAATACGTGGTTTATTTTTGTGGAACAAATGTTGTTAATGCCCTGTCACTGTTGGGTTTTTCCCAGATGTGGGGTACCCTTAGCTAGTTGCAGATAACTTTGCTTGGCATAACAAAATCACATCTTTAAGAACATCCATGCAGAACATGAGGTGGTAGTCTGTGATATTTGCAGTAAAATACATAAATGAAAGGTTGGAAGCAGTTGGAGGTACCAAAGTGATTTCTGAAAGCTTTATTGTGTCCGTGTTGAAGCTCGTTGTTCATGTGTGACAATGGCACCTCTTCCTTCTGGGTGTGATGTTTGCTTCTTCTTCATCAGACACACAACAGGGAGAGGGGCTTTGGTGTTTTAACTGAAAGTTTAAACCTGGGTTGTTGCTAGACTCCAAACTTTGTATTCTGTGCTGTAGTCTGGGCATTTCCTCAATTTTCTCATACTGATTTTGCATATGTAATGTGGCATATTGTGGTCTAGGTTCCAATAACCTGTTCAGTTAGAGTAAGATACAGTCATTGAAATCCCATTTTATGGGAAGAGAGAAAAAAGAACAAGAGATTATGTAGGCAAATGGATCATTGCAAGAACAAACAAAATGTGAACAACTAATTAAAATGAATGCATAGAAGCATCCTAACATCAGTATGTGTGGAGAAATTGCTTAATATCCTTGAACCCCTCTAGGCAAAAAAATAAACTGACTCATGGTTAATTTCCCTAGGTATTAAAAACTATCCATTTCAGTTGTTTTGTCACAAGAAAAGTTCAGCTTTTATTTGACATATGTGCTTCACTTAAATATTTTCAATGCATAATAATGTTGCTCTTGATCTGTATCAGCAGATAGAAAATGCTGTCTTGCAGAACCAGAAATTCATAAAATTTGGATGCTTTTCCAGACAAGTGATTTGCTGCTAGACATGTGTATCTAGAGGGTTCTTTTACAGACTTGAAAAGCCTTTCTGGCTCTGTAAGTATATCACGAGTTGTGCACTTAATATTGCACTTGTTAAAATATTCCTGGGACCTTGAGTCTTGCTGGTGTGTGACCGTGGCGCATTTTGGTGTCGGGGTTCTGCTTTGGCACCAAAGGCCCATTGCCTGCATTGAACAGAACACACTGAAGGGTTATTGTGCACGGACCCAGACCAGCACAGAAAAGAGGGAAAGGCTTTTTTCTTCCCCTTAGTATTGTTATTATTGGAGTAACTCAGTCTCTCAGAGTTTCTGTAGGGATGGCGTGACTGTGTGCTGCATATTGGCAGAGTGAAAAACGGGAAAAACGTGCAAGCAGCTGACCCTGCGTGCTGGAATTGGTGTGTGGGACCAAGTGTGCAGCAACGGGGAACAAGAGCAGCGTCCAAGCTCCCCTGCTCACATGGACCTCCTGCCTGCTCGGCTGCAGGATCCTGCAAACTTCTGTCGGGGTTGTGCACTTCTGTAGGAGATCTGAAAATATCTGTGGCCAAACTTGCAATGCTGAGTTTGTGATGACGGTTTAAAAAAAATTAATAATAATTTGTGTGACATTCCCTTCTAGTTTTTAAACCAAAGCAAAACTGGAGTGGCTGCTTGAAGTAAAATGGTGACAGAAATTTTCATTTTGTCATTTATATTCTGTCTTCAAACAACACTGAAAAGCAAATTGGTCCTATTGTATTATCAGTAATTAATTTAAATGGCCAGTGTGGAAGAGGAAGCCCAATATGTAGATATTTTAAAATATTTTAGTAACAGTTACTAGAGGTTAGGTACTAATTTATTGAAATGCTCAATGAACCCTTCTACATGTGACATAATTAAGTTATATTATAAATACCTATGGATAGCAATATGTCTGTGAGTGATTGAGGAAGTGACCTGGAAGGGGACACGCTGTGAAGAGACAGCAACACTCAGCTGTGTGTTTTAAAGCAAAAGGTTCATAGATTAATTAAGACATGCTTTCCTGCATTATTGGCTCCAGCTATAATTGGGATTTCACCTGCAGATTTGGCTCAGGCTTAGAGCAGGATTGCTGCAGACACTGGAATGGACAGGCACCTGCTGCTGAAGGCCACCCCAGCCCACTGGTGTTTGTTCTGCGCTGCCCAGTCCCGCAGCAAGGCTGCTGCTGCAGCGCCTGGGAATCGTCTGCTCCCGGCAAACTGGCTGCATGATCCACGTGCCGGCCTGTTCGCTCTGTACAAACCCAGCAGCTGGAAGGGAGCTGCAGCTGTCATGATGCAGCATGGGCAAAACAATGCCAATAAGTTCATCTGTGTGTTTTTAATGATTCCGGATACTTTAAGTATTCAGCTCTATGTGAAAATGTTCACTTAATCTATTTCAGGTCATACGTAACAATGTAAGTGTGGATAAGAGCATTGGCTTTCCTGGCAGTTCTTGTTTAGAAATAGTGGATGGAGACTTAAAAATTGTGTTTCCTTGGGGTTGTTACAACAAAGGGTGGTGCCCTCCCCAGGAGTCCCAGGCACTTACAAACCACCCATCTCCCACATTCTGTTGGGCTGACCCTAGGAAGTTAATTACTATTTAGTGACAGTGTAAAGCGATCTTAAAACTGCAAATTAATAGAATTACTGTGATCTACAGTGCTTCTGATAGTGCCCTCAATTCTTGAGGTGGAACTTTAAGATGCAAATCACTGAAGTTCAGGAGAAATGAACAAGTTTTGACTTTTTTTCTTCTTTCTTAGTTTATTTCCTTTTGTCTTTTTGATTAGGGATCACAATTGGAATAATTCACTGCTGATTGTGTGATGGCACTTTGTCCTAAGCAGAACATTTTTCCATAAACATTTGTTCCATAAGTAATTTTAACTAATGTCAAATACTTATGAATCATCCTCTTATCACTTACAAAAAAGAACTTTTAGTCTTCCATCTGTTTCTCCTTAATTTTCAGCTTTATTACACATGTAATTATAATTTTCGTCTTCTAAAAAATTCACTACGCAGTTCATTTCCCACAGAAGGTAAATGAATAAAAAATTGGGTTTTTTAGCATTAGCCTGTCTGTTTTCTATGTTGGCTGGCAGCCAGGAATATTAGATTTCAACATTCAGTTTTTACAAGTGTGACTTTTAGTGTTAATAAGAGATAATATGTGTGGATATTGTGTAAATTATTCAGTGGTTGGAATCTGGATTCTCTTTTACCCCTTCATTTTTGGTGTCTGTTCAGTTCTAAGCAGAATGGTTAATAACACTGAGCTAAGATGAATGTAAAAAATTGCTGTTGTGCTGCAAATAAGCATGAAGTAATGGATAGACTGAGGTTTCCCTATTAACTAGGAATCTCTTGTGAGATTCCACTGTTCTTGAACATAGAGATTAAAAAATAACATATAAATACCAGCTTTCCCAGCGCACTTGCTGCAGTTGATGTATTGTCATGTTCTAAAGTCATGAAAACCCATCTGTTGTGCTACTAAAGTGTCATTATATCCTTAAAAAGGTATACTGAGTAATTTAGTGCTTCTGTTTTGTTGTAACTTCATTTGGGTGGAAGAGGAGGTTAAATCTTAATTAAATTAATGTGATGTGATCATAGAAGTTGAGGTCTGGGATATGGAGTGGTACATGTTTGATTAAATCATCCAAAGAGTTATTTGCAATTACACATCTTGATATAGCAGAGTGCAGAATTTTTTTTTTTCTTGCTAAGAAAAAATGTATAGGGAAGTCCAGGGGTGTGCAGCTTTAATTCAATTGTGTATTGTTGCCTCTTAGTAAAGAAATCACACTCACATAAGCATTTAGAATAAATCTGGACTAGGGAATAAAAAAGATATTTACTGTTTATTTACCTGATTAATGGATAAATTTTTTTACAAAGTATGATAGCAACGTAAATAAAAAGCAAGTGAAATAAAGTTACTAGAAATGGAATAAAGCACAAAAAGGCTTTTTTTGCACCAACATCTAGAGAAATAAGGATCCAGATAAAACCTAAGAATCAAGTAGAATCTAATGATTTTTGAGTGGCTCACGTGTCTCTCCAATGCGGAGAAGCTCAGGATTGTCACTGTCTGCATTGAAAATCCATAGAAGTTTTGTTGGGGTTTTTTTCAAAGCCGATACTGAAGTGTATCCAGGGTTTCACCGGGTGCAGGATTCGCAGACCTGCGTGAAGCCTCGTGCCTAAAATCTCCAGTCCTGCATGAAAGAGAGATCTGATTTTGCCTATGAATTTACCTGCTTTGTCTTGTTTGGTTTGGGGTTTTTGGCGTTTTTTTTTTTTTTGTTTGCTTGTTTGTTTTAAGACCCTTAAATTGATTACCTTATTGATTTGGTAAAGTGCTCTTTTGTAAACCCCCAAATTAGAGGCTTCCCTTTAAGCACTTCACATTTCCCTCAGGAAAGGAGCTTTCATGAAGCACTGACTGGATTTGCTTTCTGTTTGTGCAAACTTCACTACAATTAATTTTAGATACCTTTTCCTATTTAATCTAAAGAGTCTTTAAATTTCACAGGCTCCGAGAGCGTTTCCAGTTGTAAATAGTCCTTGCTGAATGGTTCAGACAAGCAGACAGTAAATTCTTGTTCCAGGGAGTTCCTAAATCAGTGTGAGCGTGCAGGCAGTGCCTGTGTAACTCGTTAATTGTGAGCTGCTCGAGATAATCACGTTATGCCCTAGGCCGGCTGAGGTCTAACTTGACTTTTTTAACACTGCCGAGATGAGGAGGTAATTTTAGAGTGCTTAATTGTAATATTTGGTGACATTAATAACAAGTTGTCTAATAGGAGAAACGGAGCAATTAATTTAGGGTGTGCTTGACTCAAAATGGTCCTGGAGCAGCCCAGGTTGGGAAGGGCCGTGAAAGATCATCTGTATTTGCTTGTATTCCCCGTTCTTCCCTCTTCACACCCACTGGGAAATAAACCAAAACCAAACAAAAACAAGAAACTCCCCACAAAACAAAACAAAACCAAACCCCTAAAAACAAACAAAAAACCAACCCCAAACCAAAAAAACAAACAACCCCCGAGAAAACAAACAAACAAAAAACGAACAAACAAAAAACCCACAAAAAAACCCTGCACATCCCAAAAAAACCCCAAAAAAACCACCCAAAACCAAAAAACCCAAATGAAACAAACAAAAAAACTCGACCACTGACCAAGCAAATGAAACCCACCGAATTGTGCAGCAGTTTTCTAGATAAGACCATGAGTTAGAATTCTGTGTCTGGGCAATTTTCAGTGGAGAAATCAGTGCTGCTACAGCACACCCCAAACATCTCTCATGTTCTGTGGTGTTCAGGAGGAGCCCTTCGGTGCAGGTAATGAAGGAATGTTGGATCAGGTAACACAGCAAAGGCAAACGGTACAAAATTTGCATTCATCTAAATCAGAGCTTCAGTCCGAGTTGGATGCAAATGGTGACAATAAATAAGCTACTTTGAGCAGGATCAATAAAGGCGTTTTCAGGCAGAGTGTGTAAGTGCTGGTTCTGAATTGCTCTTTGGAGTGAATAATTACTGTTTGAAGATTTTTGCTTAACGTTAAGATTGGCTTTGATACCGGGATAATAGTGCCATGAGAAAATAGAAATACCTGTTTATAACAGGAAGATCTATTAAACAGGATTTTCAAAATCCTCTGCGTGTTTATTATTCTAAATTTGTGTTTGAAAGCATGGTATATTTTCATAATGTTTTTTAGATTTTAAGCCAAAATTAAAAAAAAGTTTCATCCAGGCTAGCAATTTTTAGTCATTGTGTTGATTTCAGACACATGTCGATGTCCTCTGTACCTAAACTGACTTTGAGACATTTGGGAAGAAAGAATATTGTTCTGAGAAGATCACACCCGTACTTTTCACTAGCATGCTGCCTTTTTTTAAGATCTGCAACTTTTATCTAATCTACAATATATGTTACTTATTATCATGAACCGAGATATAACAATTATCTCAGGAAAACACTGCAAACAAGAGAGAGAACTGTGGGGAGAATGCCCCTACACCAGCCTCATTTGCCAAACAAAGTTGCTGATGAATTTATACTTTTAATTTAAATACCCTTAGGTTTTGCACTCCTGTCTCAAAATAATCATACAGCTACTCTCTGCTCAGGAACAGAGCAGGGCATATGGGGTATTACTTATCAATTTACTCTATTTTTATTATAGTTTATTATTATTATTATTAGCTGTGTTTCCTTTTTTTCTAATTATTTCACAGCAAAGAAGGTTTCAAGCTTCTTAGTGGTTGGTTCTGGATTAGCTTGAAACAATAACATTAAAAACCCCCAGGCTCTGTCTGTAAAAGCAAAGAAGGGCTCCTTATCCGTGGTGCTGGTATCAAATTCCAGTTGTGTTGTGCTTCCTTATAAATACAGATCTGAATCATTCCTCTTGCCCTGTGGCTTTCTGGGAAAGATGATCAGAATTCAAGAGCAGAGTGTTGATAAGTAAAGACCAGTAGGTAAAAAAAAATATCCTGTGTAATGCTGAGATGTTTGTGCTTTCTTCCTTGGTTACTTAATAAGAGGGAGGAAAACGAGGAGGAGATCACTGACACTGGTGAAGCACCCTTTCTGACAAGTGCATTGCTTAGGAATTCACTTTTTCAAATTAAACAAAATCATTCTTAAAGGGAAAATTTTACAGAGCTTGAACTTCATTTGGACATGATGGGGAGTGCATCTCAAAGATGAGTTTCTTTAAAAAATATTCTAAATTTCAAGCAGTGTGTAGCAACAGGAGAATGTGTTGTTGAGCACTTCCATGCCTGTTGCGAGAGGAAGTGTGCAGTTATTTTAAAAGAATGGATGTGTCATCAATCAAAGCAGTGAACTGCTACAGAAGTGCATTTCATGCATGAATTCAGCAGCTACTGGCTAGCAGATATCCAATCGATGTGTGCTGCTTCCCAGCCACCACGGGCTGTGCTCAGGCAGAAATTCCATGTCCAGCACACGAAGTCATGGCCAGAAATACGGGAGCTACTGGAGGCTTTGCTTGTCTGCCCCTGCTAAAGCCCTGCACCTATTGCGCTGGCTGTGGTCTAATCATTTGAGAGCAAAAGCAAAGCACTTCAGCTGAAGTCTTTTTGAGCCTATTCTGACTAAAATATTTAACAAAATCTTTGTTGTGAAGGTAGAAAATGAACAGAGATCCAGTGTTACAAATTCACCAAGACTGATGGAGCTGCCAGGAGCTGGGTCATTGTTCTCAGGACGTTCTCAGTGGAGTTATCACAGAGCTTCTTGATTAGTATTGTGTCTTTATATGTGTGTTTGATTTGGTTTTTATTTTCATTTATCTCCAAAATTCCAATAGTAGGACTGCAAAATATGTTTGATATCTACTGACCATGGGAGGGAAAGGGAAATAATGGCTCTGTCATAAACTTAGGGATTGAAACTCTTTTGCCAGGTCATCTTATGAATGAAAACATGTTTTGTGTCAGTTTTAAGGAATATTTGATGATAGCTTCTTCTGCATATTTAGTGTTTGTTTCTGATCCATGGATTAGTTGGTTTCCATATCTTTATCTAATTTCTGAGAGTTTTTAATGTCAGAATTGACAGGTTTTAAGTGGGAATATGTCCTCAGACTTCTTTCTAACAGAGCATATTGACTTGGTTAATTTTGATTTGTTTCCAAATGTATAAAGATGTGAGAATAATAATCCAATTCTCCATGTCAAAAAAGGAAGCAAATGCATTGCCTTCTTTTTACCTGTGCAAAAATGACTACTGCTCTTGGAAACACTGCTTTGCTGTTCCTTCAGCTGTGAAGGAAAAGCAAAACCCTTTCTCAGTTACCTCGGAAGTATTCATAGAGCTTGTGATTCTTAGGCTTTTCATTTTCCAGAAATTTCAATGAATGTCAAGTGTGTGAAGCGGAGGGAAGGCAGGAAGGGTTGGATGCAGGCGGCTGGTTCGGATGTCCAGATGGAAGGGATGATGTCAAACTGAGCCCCAGCAGGTTGTGTAAATGCCTTCCAGTCAGAGTGGCTGGGGGGAACTGCTGTGTCAGTTGAAAGTTTGCTCTGTGCAAGATCTTAAAATTGCTTAAAACCCATCCATGTTTTCAGGATAGCGTCTGCCAAGTCAGATACATTTAAAGTACGATTATAATGAAGCAGCTTATTTAAAAATGTGATCTGTGTTTCCGGAATAATTCTCAGATGCACTTACATCTGTATTTGCTAGAAGGACTAAAAAGCATGGAACCAGTAATACTTTTATTGCCATTTCCCCAACAAGCAGCCTGACCAAAGGGAAAAAAAATTAAAAATTAATGTATGGTATCCTTATTTATTCTTATTTTATTAAAATAGGCTGGATTTGTATTAATGCAAAGTAAGAAATACTTTCCATGCCATTCCCATTAACCATTTACCTTTCATTCCTTGAAAAAAGGTTCTCTTGGGTCTCATTCTTGATGCTTCCAGCTGTCAAAGCAGTTATTTCCACTTGGTCCCTGAAGTACAAGTCTGACTTGAACTCAGGATGAAATAGTGAACCACAAAGGAGGTGACAACATTTTGAAGGTTGAGATGAGCTAGTTAATCTAGTCAGTGACAAATCTGGTAAAAACAAACCCCTTCAGGAGTAAAGGATGCCAAATTAATCTTTTCTGTTTGATTCTTGGAGTATATTTCTGAACTGGTAGTACCAGTGTAGAGACCTTATTAGCTCTTGGGGAGAGGACAGCTTCAGTCTGAGAGAGCACAATCAGGATTGTTCCCAAAGTATCGATAGTGTGGAAAGTGGAAGTAAATTATTTAATTGCATAGAAAGTTCTCTGGCATGGATGGAAATCTTGAAGATTAAGAGAGAGAGAGAATAAAAAAAAGGCAAAAATCATCTGCTGTATAGGAACAGGGAATATTTTCGTGAGGAGTTGTTGGTGCCAATTGGAGCATATAGGAAATGGTGAACAATAGATGCATTCAAAACCTCAGCGGTAACTGAGTCCTGTTGATTTCTAAGTGTCTCAAATAGTTGTGAGATTAAAGAGTGGAGGCAATTGCTGAGAAAATGACACAACAAGACTGGAATAATAATACACTAAACAGAACAGATAAAAGCAATAGTGTGCAGTGGCTCTGAAAATCAGACAATGGTGATTTTGGATCAAACTGAAATTAAGTTGCAGTCACTGCTAGGTGAGGGTGCCCATCCTGGTTTTCCCTTTTTGAAGCATAGGGAGTTTCTTTCGAAATGCAGGTAGCAATTTCATTGTTACTAAAATCTTGTTCTAATCCACTTTTCAAGGCCTTCAAGACCAGGCTGGATAAAGCCCTGAGCAGCTTGGTCTCACCTCACAGCTGATCCTGCTTTGAGTGTAAGGTTGAACTGGAGGAAAATACACCTTTGTAACCAAGGCAGTTGTAGTGAAATTCTCGCCGTGAGATGTTCCAATAGGTTTTGGCTTTGCTGAACCATGAAAAATTTACAGTATAATTAATTCCTGTTACAGATGCAATATTTTTACACCTCTGTGGGGCTTTTTTGTTTCTTTTTTTCAGATTTTTTTTTCCTAGAAATAGTCATATTAATTTTTCTTTCATCTGAATGCATCACTTATTCTCTCGCAGTGTCTCAACTCAGTGTGTTCTCTTTGCTGAAGCGTTGGGCTGTCATGCAAATTGGACCTTCTACCAGTTTCCACAGGCTTGTCACCACTGAAAGAAATGATACGTATTTATTTTAAATTGTCCTTTTTGCTTCAGTGCTGGCAGTTCCTGCAGTGCCTGACACTTTCGAGAGGAAACAGCCTGTCACATCTTGGGCTTCAGGCTGGAGAGTGTTTAAAATACAGGAAAAGGTCTATGTGACATGACACTATTGCTTTTTTCCATCCTCACGCTCTTCACTGTTCAGATTTCATGAACTCTGTACCTGAGGTTGCAGTATCCAAGAGATTATTGGCTGAGGAAGGGCTGAATCAGGGTGGTTTGTCTGTTCCCACGAGATTTATGTGTGAGCGGGGAGGAAACGCATCAGTTTGCGGTGCAGCCTCTGGCATATTGCACCAGGAGACAGAAACACTTCCAGGGGTGTTTCTGGGGAGGTTTGTGCTCTCTGGGGCACTTTGCTTTGTTCAAGGTGTACAGAAACACTTCCAGGGGTGTTTCTGGGGAGGTTTGTGCTCTTTGAGGCACCTTGCTTCCCTCAAGGTGCACAGAAACACTTCCAGGGGTGTTTCTGGGGAGGTTTGTGCTCTTTGGGGCACTTTGCTTCCTTCGAGGTGTGGGTTTGTTGCTGCCAGGTTAAGGAACCGTTGCAGGGAGCTGGGAGTCAGCAGGGCAGGGAGATGAGGAGTTGTGGAACGGGACAGTGTTCAACAGGAGAGAGCTGCTGCTGGTTCTCCTCCTGGGACTGGGGAACAGCGTCAGAAAACTGCCAGGTCACCCTTGCCTGGAACCACCCCTGTTTCTGTTTCCAAAGGGCACGTGTTTGACAAAGATTTAGAAGACAAAGAAATAAAACAGCACAAAAATGCCAAGAAAATCAGCATAAAAATCTGCCATGGTTAGTAGTAGTAATATGTGAGAAAATATAAAGACAAAGGGAGAAGGACTCTGAGCTCATTTAGAAGGGGAAAAAAAAGCAAAAATAAACTTGGGGTATGTCATGCACAGACCTGGCTGGTTTTCTCCTGTGTGAAGTATCAGCAGCTTTAAGAGACCATAATAAGCTAAAGAAATCAATTAATCTAATTGCATTTCAGTGATACAGTACATTATTAAGGGAAAAATTACGTGTTCCATTGTTTTTATAATTCTGTGATAAACTAAATTCTAAAAGAAATGTTTTGGCTTATTTTATAAACATTGTCCTTCAACTCATTTTCTTGCTCACTCACTGCCTCTCTCTTACATCACTATTCTCTGTGCGATTGTTGTTTAATGTGTAAACATTGCTTTGTGAGGTGATCTTAAAATTGGCTTTAAAATACGAATTTTTTCTGAATATATCCTTGCTCTAGTTTTAGAAGTGTTACAAATGTAAGATAATGATAAATGCTTTGACAAAACTGTAATAGCTGAGTCTGTGTCTTGCTAAAGGATACTCCAAGCCAGAACAGAAAATGTGACTGAGTTCAGTGTCAAGAAGCACCAAGGAAAGCAATGAATTAATTAATTAATAATTTATCTGGATTACATATCCGACTCTTTGTTTGGGACAACACTGAGAAAAGGTCCCCAGTTTAGCCCACTTTCCCAGTGCTGATAGAACAGGGATTTCTTGCCTACAATTTCAGTTAAATTTTGAAAAAGTTATGGGACTGTCCAACTTGATCAGGAATTTCACTCTGGTGCCTCCTGAAAATCTGGCTCAATATTTTCATCTGAGCTTCTCTGCTCTCTGTTTAGGTTTTATCATTAAAATGGAGGGGATGTTTGGTAACTGCATAATGCCAAGGCTGCTCATGTTGGCTCATTAGCAGTCTTGTCATTACCTCATATGAATATGATTAATATTCATATGTCCTCCTCCTTTTCTGCAGAGCTGTTGTTCTCACAGTGAGGCTATCTGGGATGTTCTCTTTGGCCCTCTTAATCAAAAGGGAATTTTCCCATAGATTAATAAGATTTTATATATCTAACGCTCACAGATGTTACATCACAAGCAAAGCAAAAATTATAAATGCTCTCACCTGTGAAAGTTCTTGTAAGGAAAATGTCAAAGGGCAGAAAACTCTGCTGGAAACCATTTCAGGTGTTCAGGTCCTCTGTGATACAGGGGGAATATGATTGAGATTGAACAAAGGATAACAGTGTCACCAGAATAGTAAAAGGACTTGAAGAGATCTAGGAAAAAGAGGAATATTCATATATTTGTTTTCTTGAGTGTGTCTGTTTCTTGTAGAAACTTCTCTGTTGCTAACTGAGGAGACAGCTGGCTCTTTACCTGAAAGGAAACACTCGCACATTAATCTCTTTACAAAGCAAACTAAACATGGCAAAGTTAATTCTTTTGCCTATAAAAATGATCCAATAAAATATTCATATAATTTTCCTTTTCAAGAAGTGCATCCTCAGGCAGCCCAATTAAATGGAAGCACAGAAGGGAAATATTTTTGTTAGAATACTCCATTTCTCAACAGCACTAAGCATAAGAAAAATCAGTCTGAAGCTCAGATTTCCAAATTTTGTTTTAAATGTTGAAACTAAATTTGCACTTTTAAATTGAGATAACTTTGTGGATGGTTTCAGTATTAAGCCTGTGGTTGAAAATTTAGAGATTGTTGCACTTCCTTTTACATGTAGAATGGCACACGGAGCTATGTGGTGAAATAACAGGAATATTAATGGCACTTTTGTCATGGGAGTCTCCGTGTCTTTATGCAGTGACAGCTCCTTCACTGAAGGAAGCATGGCTATGTTTAAAAATAAATAAATTCTGGGAATATTTATTCATTTCCATAAGTCTCAGTGAAAAACATTGCAAAATAATTATCTTAAAAATAAGTGTTATGTGCCTTAGATTAACACCTCTTTGTTGTGGTATTAATCTGTACATTTTTCAGAAGTTAATTGCAATGATTCGGAGCAGCATTAACTCCCCAATCCTTTCAGTCTCAGAGTGAATTCTTAAGGCTTTGTTTGTTTGTGAAGGAGCTTGGGAATCTGTAAAGCATCAGGAAAAGAGCATTTACTCAAATGTTACACCAGTTTAGATCTGCATTGAGGCACAACCTGAATTGTCAGATTTAAACCAGATTTAATCTCAATTACTGTATCCTTACCCTGGAATTCCTCCCTCTGCCCCCCCAAATGTATCGGACACTCGAGGTTCTGGTTGCTGGTTCTGGTTTTTTACTTTCGAGTCTCTTCTCCCAAACAATATCTTAGGCCACCATCTGTTCTCATCAAACCTTTCAGCTGGATCTCCAGTTCTGCTTAATCACAAGTTTATTTCCATTCTACTTAAGAATTATTATTATTATTTTTGTTTAGTATTTTCAATAAATCCTCTACTCTTTCACAAGGCAATCATATAATAGGCTATAATAAAAAGCAATAGCAATATGATTTCTGTTGAAGATATTTACCTTTCTGAAGACCTGTGGAATTGTACAATTACATAGGGAATGATCTGTGAACTCTGGGAAATAACTTGAGATACGTGAGTGAAGAAAACTTTGAAATTCAAATATAAATAAACTTTTTGATGTTTCTTGTGGTCTAAACCATTTTATTTTACTTCAAAGACATGACTAAACAATTGTCTGAGGCAGAAAACCGCTGTTTTCATAACTTCTTTAAAGTGAGTATGGTTGCATTTATTCATCGTGCTCTGCATTTGCTTTGTTCATCCGAGAACAGTGCTGGATCAGGGTGAACAGCGCTGGATCGGGGTGAACAGTGCTGGATCAGAGTGAGCAGTGCTGGATCAGAGTGAGCAGTGCTGGATCAGGGCAAACAGTGCTGGATCAGGGTGAGCAGTGCTGGATCAGGGTGAGCAGTGCTGGATCAGGGTGAACAG
>VYZT01005997.1:113765-129686 GCA_013400735.1 Pomatostomus ruficeps
GGGTGAACAGCGCTGGATCAGGGTGAGCAGTGCTGCACAGGGGTGAACAGCGCTGGTTCAGGGCGAACAGTGCTGGATCAGGGTGAGCAGCGCTGGTTCAGGGTGAACAGTGCTGGGTCAGGGTGAACAGATCCTTTCCAAAGAGAACAGTCTGAGCATCTCAAGGGACACAGCTCTCTTTACCAAGTAGCAGTTAGATTAAAGTTTTCAGTCCAGGTTCACTTTAATCAATCTTCCTCTCATTATCAGGAGACAGCAAAGCAGGGAGAGCCCAAAGCCCCGTGGCAGGTGCTCGTTGGTGGCAGTGAGTGCAGATTGCAGAATCAGGGAAGGGCAGTGCCACGGCTCAGCCTGGATGAGTTGTCAGAGATGGAAATTGAGGGTCACAGCATCTTGCTGAACTAATTAAGGGTACAGGAAACATTTCAGCCAGAACTGCTTCATTTCACTTCAGTGCATGAAATCCTCTGCCCTGTGAGGCTCTAGCGTTACCCAAATCACCATGGAGAAACAATGCAAATATTGGCTACCCTCAGCAGTGCTAAGGAGACACAAATTCATGAGCTGGGTGCTGAAATCTTACCATTTCATACAATCAGGACCAAAAGTTTCATGCAAAGTCAAGCTTTGCTGACAGTCATTTGCCTTCCATACCCAGGTCTCTTGTTTGATTCAGTAACATTGAGTTTTTTGGAGAACTGTGGTGGGAGATAAACGGCCCCTCTTTGCTGCTTTGCTTAGCTGAGAGATGAGCATTGCTGATGAATAATACTGGGAGAGTTGCAGCAAAATAAATGGTGTGCTTGTTGTTGGGATCGTCTTCTTTTTGGAAAGATCATGAACTTGAGAAGATAAAATTCCCGTCAAGGAAAACTCCCCCAGTACGTTTTAGGAGACTCAGTTAATTGCAAATGTTTCACAGACATAAAGCCGGCTTGGGAAGTGGGATTGGATCGATTGAGAGAGTTCAACTTGAACTCTATGCAAGGTTCTTGATGGCATGGTTTGTGGATTTATTTGTTTTGAGGGTTTTTTTGTTTATTTTGAAGTAAAGTTTTACATAATGTGAAAAATACTTTTTTTGAAAGGGTGTTATGACTATTTTGGCATTTCTTTGGTATCACCCATTCTTTCAACAGTTCTTTCTACTTTCATGTGAGTTACTTTTTGACGTGTCCAGTGTTAAGCAGACTTTTTCCATTATTTTTTCTCAATGAGAGACTGAGATGGATAATTTTGAATCAAACATGTTGTAGTGGTTGGTTTTAAACAAAAAGAGGATTGAAAGGATTGCCAATCAGCGCTTTTAAATTTTATCAGCAAATATGTTTTTAAATGTATGTGTTAAATAAATATAGGGTTCAGGCAAAATCTTCAGCTTCAAGCATTTCCAGTAGGAAATTATTTGGTTTTAATATAGCCATATGTGGAAATGTAGTAAAGCATTTTTACACATTAGTAATAACCAGGAATGTGAGGAAGAGTGGACTTAAGCCAAACCACAAATGAGTTCTCCATTCATTGCTGGGGAGCAGTGATAAAGAGCTTCTTGCCCTTCACGCTGTCTTATACCACATTCACAATATACAGAATGTGTATTATATAGATTAGATATTACATATTCCTTCTGCTTTTTTCTCTCTGCTCTAAAGTTTCCTGCCGTTATTGCTTCCAGTGTTTCAGTAGCTGTGTGCTATCCCTGTTAATACAAGCGGTGGTTATAATTTTAGGCTGCAGTGTGAATCAGGCCTGATTTGTGTAATGCAGAAGAAAGAGCTATATTTTAAATGTGTTTTCTCACATTGGACCTTATTATCATGCTTTGAAAAAATTTACATCTGGTAGAGCCTTTTGCATTAGACACCCACTGTGGCTGTGAATATTCATGACCTCTATTTCCTTTTTTGCCTTGATCCTTTTTCCAGTATAAAAGGAGGACCAGCAATATGTCAGTTATTGACCCATGGGTAGGGTTAGCCAAGGCCTGTGTTCTAATGACTTTTAACTAATAATAGGCCCAAACTGGTTCTTATTTTTTTGGCTTAAACGTTTATTTGAGACCACAAATGAACTGTGAGAATATAAATAAGAATATTAGCACTCAGATTTGATGCTTTCCTGTCCAGTATCTGCTGTTATGTCACTGAAATGGATGGTCATTCAATGACACTGTGGCTGTCTGCAGTAATTCTGCTTAGCTAAATACAAGTTTAAATCTCAGTGTATTTACACTTCCAGCAGCTCAGATGTTTGGAGGCAACCACTGCACAGAGTTAATGTGCAGGATAAAAGTTACTCATGAATATGCTAATGCTAATGAAACTGTTTGATACTTTTTTATTCATATGGAAAATTATGCATAAAGATTAACTTTGTCTTCTGTTTGCTGCTCTTCTGTTCATTGTGAAGAATGAACACCTCCTTTTCCTTTTTCTTCATATGAAATGATGAAGAGGAAAAGTGGAAAGGTGAGGTGAGGAAAAGAGGAGACATCTTTTCCTTGATCACAGTAGAGTGGGGGTAATGATCCATTTTCTGATGCCTGAATTTTTGCTCTGGACAGAACAAAAAAGTTTTTTAAATTTAAATCCAGGTAAACAATGGAATAATGAAAGCTAAAAAAACTGATATTATTTACGGAAAATATGTTTGCTTATTTGTATTCTAGGATTTTCTTGCACCTTTGTCAACCCTAATACAATTTTCTACAGCGTTTCGAGCTCCACATGCCCAGGGCAGCCGAGGAAGCTCTTTCTTTCTGTGGGTACCGTGTATCTGTGCCTGTGTTCAAGCAGGCCGGACCTTTGTAGTTTCTCTCGGAGTTGTGGTTTGCACAGACACCATCATCAGGAGCTCTGGGCTTGGCTTTCTCTCAGCTCATCGTAATTACTCCTTTGTGCAAGGCTTTTAAAATGAAATTGCTCCTGTTTCCTCTTCAAACTTGCACTGTTTCTAACAATCTCATCCCCTGAGTTTAAAAGGATGCTAAACCTTAACAAATTAAAATAATCCTTTACTTCTGTTCCTCTACTTCTTTTGTGTGCCTCTCTTCCTAGAGACAAGATATTGAACATGTTTGTTTTGATATTTATCCTTAGAATGGAAGGGAATACCCACATTTAATGTGAATTTAACAGACTTTTTTCTTGTAGTATTCCTATTAGATGAGCTTGTTCTTAATATCAGAGTATAAAGGGTCTTAGGATACTTTAGGGACATTTTGTACCTGCACATCTTTTTAGAATTATTCTTTCATTTGGGAGTTTGAAAACAGATGCCTCTCTCCTTTCTAAGGAATGAGTTGCAGTTTATGTGACATGTTTTGCTTTTTTCCTCTCTTATCAAGTTCACTTTGAAATATGTAGCTTGGAACATGTTTGGGTTTTTTAAAAATTATCATTAAAAATAAAAACCTACATTCAAAAGGTTGTGAGAGTTTCTTATAACAATTTCTAAGGAGTTCTGTTTTGACCATCAGGAACTCCAGTCACATCTGAAAACTAGGGCCAGCAGATGACAAATAATTTTTAGTTGGAACAGCAGCTCTTTCTGGAACACAGTGTGTTTGATTTTAAACTCCAGCCTGGTGGCTTGGCTTTTTTTTTTCAGCAATGCCAGTGCTCCAAATTTACAGTTTTATGTAATTCACTTCTATGCAACGAACCATGTATGTTTAGGGTTTTTCCTCCTCTTCTTTTCCTCTTTTACAGAGGTGTAAAGAGGAAAGCATGTTCTGTGTATTTATGCTGTGTATTAATACATATAGGTTATTCCTTGGAATAGGAATAAAATGCAGCATTCCAAGGACAATAGAGAAACCGTTGCTACAGATGATTACTTGATGATGGGATATATTACTGTAATGAAGACTAAACATTTTCCTACATTTTCTGATTAGCTGGTTATGAATCAAATCCTGCAGAACGGTGATGAAGCACAACAGTAAAATTCCTCGGATGTAGGTGGAACGTTCTTGCGAGCAGAATCTCATCCTGATCCTGTAGGAGTGGGAAGAGGTTTCAGATCATTAAAACCAATCAGATTGTAGATCAGCTACCAGGTGAATATATTTGGTAGTAAAATAATTGGGAAGATATTTGGTGTTGACCTGCTCGAGTTCCTGCAGAGTCCCTGTTGTGACACCCGGCCGAAGGTGCCGGGGTTTGGGGCACGGCCGGGGCACAGCAAGGGCAAGGAGAAGGGATTGACCTTTAACCAGGGCAGGCGGGAGCACGGAAGGATCAGCGATACCCTCTGTGGTTGGTGTTGATAAGGAGGAAATGCAGTGACTGCTCAGAACAGAAGATGCATCTGGCCCCGCTTCACTGAGCATTGAGGAGGCGTTCTGGAGCCCATGTACACGGGCTCTTCTGGGGAGGGATGAGGCTAAAAAAAAAGTGTTTGCACCACTGAAATGCACGTTTCTATAAAAAACCAGTTTCTACTGATTCATCTGAGTGCAGACTGTTCTGCAGAAGAGGCAGGGTCAGTTGGTTTCGAGGTGCTGTGTCATTGCTTACAGAACTCTGCTGAAATGGCTGCAGTTCTCCCTCGTGCGCGTTCCAGGAGTGGGCTGCGTGCATTGTAAAGAGAACAATTACAGCAACCCAGCCTCAGGGATTTCTTACTGGGGTGTTCACTCTGTGAAACTGCAGAGTAAGAAAAACCAACTTCTGTATTTTCTGAGAAGTTCTACGTAGTGTTCATATGTCAAGTATCCTTTCAACTGAAAATGCTTGTAAAATACACTTGTGGCATATGTTTTTAAAGTAGTTCAGCAAGAAGATTAATTTTTCTTTTCCAACTGTAATAAAAAATACTTTGAATAGTGGACTCTCCTTTATAATAAGAAACAACGAATGAGAACTAATATTGCCATTTAGGCAAGTCTTTCTCTGCAGGGTTGCTCTCAATGTACTTTGTGTATTATTCGTAGAGGCTTTTTTAGCATTGGCTAAATATAGTGATTATTCTGCATCTGTATCATGGTTTTTACAAAGGTATAACCTTTGTAAATGCATTATTCTTTAAAACACCAAAAGGTGAAAACGTCTCTGAAGCACTGTGCAGTGCATCCAGACAACGCAAGTCTCAGAACAGTGTGAATATTTACTGAGATGTTAATTGTGCTCTCCGGATTGTCCCCCTGAAGTAACCAGAGTTACTTCATCTGTGAAATTAAGACTAAGAGTGTACAGCACAGGAACCTCAGAGACTTCCCGTTGGTTTTGGTGCCCAGGGGTAAGTTAACAGACTTTGAAGAGATTTTAATTTAGGGAAGAGTTTGGCTGGTGACTGCAGCTTCAGAGACAGAAGGCTCCATCCTCAGCTCTGTTGAATACAGTGGAGACCTTGACGTGAAGTTTGGGTCTGTCAATGTTCCTGTTTCCCAGAACTCCCAGGCTTGTAAAGTGCTGCAGAAACTGCAGGCTGTTAAGTGTCGACAATTATTTAAATTTGATTTTTAAATATTGAAACAAAATGAGAACTTCCAAGTCATTCATAAAATGTAAATGCCCCTCTGTCCTCTCTGTGTTCTCATTGCTGTTATCACATGTATACAAGACGTTCAGAACTGTAAAAATAAATAAATCTACTTATGGAAATTCTGAACAGCAATGTTCGCCTTTGGGGACAGTCACAATGAACACGCGTGGATTTGCATTTTCATGTGTTTGCATATGGATGCCATGTGTTTCAATGCAGCCTTTGTTTGTTTTTTGTTTGTTCCAACCGCAGGACTATACCTTGACGATGTACTTCCAGCAGGCGTGGAGGGATAAGAGGCTGTCCTACAATGTAATACCTCTGAACCTGACTCTGGACAACAGAGTCGCCGACCAGCTCTGGGTGCCCGACACCTACTTCCTGAATGACAAGAAGTCATTTGTCCATGGGGTCACTGTGAAGAACAGGATGATTCGTTTGCATCCAGACGGAACAGTCCTGTACGGGCTCAGGTCAGTGTGAACCATTTCTAAATCTGCTGTCTCTTAATTTAAAACCGTCATTAAAAAGCTAAAAAGAAATACTATGCCTTGCTTTTTACATTTTTTCCTACACTTTTCTTTTTATTGCTGTATTCTATGTAACTGGTGATATTCCAGAAAAAAAAAATTAAGTATTCTAAGGTTGGATAAGGATTTTTTTTAATACAAATTTTGGAGATAAACTGCCATTTTTAGTACCGTTCAGAGACTTGTATTAAGGACAGATAAGACTGTAAATATTATTTGAAATACTCATTCTGGATTAAAAGCCTGGTTTAGAATGGCTTCTTCAAATGAATTGAAATATGAAATACGAAATGAGGATTAGGGGGAAAAAAGTAAAATGCATATGACAGCTGAATTGATAGTTTAACTGATATGTTTTAAAAATATTTTTGATTGAGTATTAGATTGGTTTGTATGCTACCCAGATGAATCAGCTTTCTGATTTTCCCTAAGATGAGGTATGACTTGTAATGATTTTCCAGCCTGTTGTTGTGTTGACTGTATGGAGAGGGGAGACTGGAGAAATCAACAAAAGGGCTTCACTCTTGAGAAGTTCTGAAAACTGGGGAAATTCTGTTTAGTGCTCTTGGCAGGAAAAATAATTGCTGCGAAATTGATTTACAAATGTACTGCAGCAGGTGACTGGCAGTGGGGTGTGGGTGGGTGCCAAAGCAGCAGGAAGGCACTGTCGGGTTAACAATGGCAAATTGGGCATTTATTCACCGGTGTTTGTTGTGTCCCGTTGTGTTTGCTGAGGGAGCAGCTCAGGCTCTGTGCCTGGGAGCAACACTGGGGGTTTGGTGATTGTTCAGTGAAGCAACAGATGCTTGGTTCCCTGTAATGCAGTTGTAGTTTAAAGTGAAATATAAACCAGCTACACAACACCCGTTTGCATCCATGCAGTGAGAGCGAGCATAACAATGGTTTTGGTGCTGTTTTCAATTAAGATTCTGAAATCATAATCTTTATTATTATCTTCTAGAGTAAATTAGAAAAAATATCAGGTTTAATGTCTTCAATAATGCTAACTTTTTCTTTGCTACTTGTGGCATTTTTCATTCTGACTGCTTAACCATCTGTAATAATTTCTACTTTTAAAAGGTTGGTAAATAGTAAGTAGAGCTGACAAAAAATTGTCCATAGAAGAATCAAGTAAAAGAAAGTTTTGTTTTCTGGGTATTTCTTCTTGTTGTTCATTGGTTTTTCAAAAACTTAAAAACCTTTCATGAAATGTACTTTGTTTAAGGTTTTGAGGGTTTTGTTTGGGGTTTTTTTTGAGTTAAACTGCTGTTGGTACTGGTTCATTGTTTTGGGTGAAACCTTTCCTCCTTTTCATTCAGCATAAGTAGCAAATCAGTTTTAATGTCTTTTATAAGATGCAATAAAGTGAAATGTTGTCTATTTTTTACTTAAAGCTGTTTAATGTAATTGGAGGAATCATTATTAAGGCTTTGAGCCTTTATTTCCCAGAGTTATTTTCTTCAATACTTGCAATCACAATATGTTATCCAAAATGGTTTTAGAATCATTCTAAAATGGGATGTTTTTTCTATTGTAGGACTTGTGTACAGCTCAGAGTTAAAGGTATTTAGACAGCTCTATTCCCTAGGTAAAAAATTTCACTTCAGGAAATAATTTTCTCATATTCTCACAATCTCACATTTGAGATTATCAATCCTTGCATCTCTTCTAAGGCTGTGCTTGGTGCATTTCAAAGTGTTCTCCTTGCCCTGTGAGCTGGCACGAGGTGAAGGATGGGTGTGAACTCTGTCAGTGTCCTGCTGCTGTGCTGGAATGAGCTGGAAGCGAGGGCAGGGCAGGGGGATTGTCTGTAGCACGGGTCAGGCCGGCTAGGCCGAGGAGCCCAAAGGAGAGCCAAATAAAAGACCACACAGAGACAGCAAACGGAGAGGGCAAAAAGAGAGAGAGAGGGCAGAACCCTCTGCCTTTATTTATATGTTTTTACAAATCACCGTGGATTGGAGGTAGAAATCATTACCTCTCAATTCCATTGGTCAAAGCATCTATCTATCATATTTCTCCACCCAGGGTAATGAAATGATAACAACACAGACAGTTAACAAAACATAGATAGTTGTTAAGAAACCATGGCCATGTTTACAGCAGAATGTGTGAGAAAGTATCACAGCAAAGAGAAACACTGAGAAACTGCAAAACTCAGGACAACAATTGTCCCCTGTGCTGCCCCAGCCAGCACAAACATCGGGGACTGCAATTTGTGCTGGAATGAGCTGGAAGCGAGGGCAGGGCAGGGGGATTGTCCCCTGTGCTGCCCCAGCCAGCACAAACATCGGGGACTGCAATTTGTGCTTGAGCAGCACAGAGGGGAAGGGCAGCTCTGCTTCCTGGGGCAGAGACTATGGAACATAACAGAGACCTGAGAGAGGACACGGCAAGAAAACCCCTTCTTATGTGTTCTAATTCTCAATGAACCATGGCCAAGTCTTGTGAACTGCAGAAGTGATTCCTCAGGCTCGGCTCAGGAGGTCTCAGAAAGGCTTCCTGGCTAAAATGGCTTTTAAGCCGTGGGCTGGATAGGGAAGATGCACCAGTGGTAACATGACAGGGTTCTGTGAGTGGCCATATTCTCCTTTTGCCTTCACTGGACCAAGTGGCAATCAATGATCTGATTCTAATATTAAGGGTTTAGTTTTATAGCTTTAAATTACTTTATCTATCTATTTCATCTAAATTCAACTCAGAGTTAATGTCATTTCAAGTGTCCACAGTAGTGATATATTTAATACCTGCTTATTAGTAATTTCCACATATCTTAAAAATGCCTGCTTAGTTGTATTTCTCACACATCTAAAACTGTCTGTACACCATTATTCTGAAAATCACTACTCTTGCTGCTGCATTAATTGACTTTAGTTCATACTTGCAGTCACATATTTGTACTTTGGGAGGCATTTTTCTAAGGCGAGATTCCTTTAAGTATCAGTCCTAACTTTTCTCACCTCCCCATACATCTGTTTATAAACATGATCACATGCACACACGTGTAAATGGTGCTGTGAATTCAGTACATTTACCTTGATTGCTGTAACCAAATTCATTGAACTGCAGGTGATCTGATCAGTATAAATGCAACCATCCCTTTCTTTTGTGTCCCTGTAGGGGAATCTCTATTTCATACAGCGAGCAGTCATCCCTTCCCATTGTTCTTTGTGTTTTTGTGAGCAGAACCCATCCATGGGGTGCTTGTCACACCTGATTCGATTTGGCGTTGGGAAGGTGAATTTCGGGAAGGACTGGGAGCAGTTTTGTGAGCACCTGGATTATGCTGTCACTGACAGAGGGGAGAGAGGGGAAGCAAATATAAATGGCTGATAATGAATGGAGACATTGAAATGGTTGGTGTGTTGTCCTCACAGCCTGCCTTCTTCACTGAGGGCATTACTAAATTCTTGACCTTTTTTCACAGAGAACATAACATGCTGGTTGCTTTTAAGTTAAGAAGGACATTTATTTCTGAGGGATAGCTGCCAGCTATTTATGTTTTGGGAAAATGTTTTATTTTGTATTTTTTTTCATGCTCCGTCTGGCAAGAAAATTATTTACTGCTGCCAAGACTAGGACATTCAATAGATGGTTTACTTAAATCACCTAAATGGTAGAAAATTGTAAACATATAGTCTTAAATGAAGAGTCATTACAGGGAAAATTACTATGTTGGAAGTGAAGATGACTTGCAAGAAGATATTAGTGATTTGACAACATATTTAGAACAGTAAATTTAGACATTCAAATCTAGGATAGCAAACAGTTTACAGAAAGTTGAGCAAAGCTTGAATAAGATATGCAGTCAGAACTCAGGAAAATATATGGCTTTAACTAAATTTCTCGGTGTTAAAATACCTAGTTTATATAATACACTTAGCAGAAATGGTTGCTACATTAGATAAGATTTGTTATTCCTTAGATTTATTTTTACATATAAAATATATATTAAAAATTTCCCCTGACTTTTGACATCAAATTTGTTCTGAAATGCAGATGAAGAGTTCAGCAGTCTTCTGCTTTATTCTGTGTAAGCCTGGGGAAGAACAACTTCTCTGAAAGCACCAAGGTTTTGGAACTTTTTCCAGGGGTGGGAATGCAAGATTTGAGAATGGTGACAAGATCCTTCTGTTTGCCAGTTTGGAACTGCTGCTTTTCGTGTAACTACATTATGGTGTCTTTCTGGAACTCGCCTCTTTGCTGGGAGAGAGTCTTGGGATGCCACGTGTCAGAAAAAGGGGGAAATGTAGTTTAGAGTACAAGGATCAAATATAGGTGAGGAAGTGGCTGAAGATCAAGGTGTTTTGTGTGGTTTTGCCCCATTACCAGGCTGTTTACAGAGATATTGACCCTTGCATTCACTTCTCCCAATTTTCCTCACAAGAGCTCTGTGACAGTGGGTAGAGACCTGATAATTACAGGCCCAAGAGCATTGGATGCTTTGTATCTCCTCAGCAGGGTGGTTTTAGGCTTTTTGTACGTGACGTTTGTGGGTGTTTTTTACAGAAAAATAGAATATATACAGAACTCCTGACAGGAGCCATGTGCTGTGAGGTAATGACGTTCCCATCCTTTTTAGCCAAAAGGAAAACAAAAGGGAGTAGAACAGAGGAGTTTTTTTAGAAATTAAAGACTTTTCCCATTTGAAAGCCCAACAGTTTTACTTGCCAAGATTCACCTAATGCATTACCAACTGTGAGTGTCCAGCTCAGCAAGCACTAATTCCTGTTTGACTGATGGAACAGAGCAATCTCCCACAAATGAGGAATTGTGTGTGATGGCCTCGCTTTGTTCTGTTTCCTGCTCCAGCACTGAGTCCCAGGAATCTGAGACAGCCCTGGGTGCCTGGACCTTGTGTTGTCTCAGCTGTGCCTTCTGCTCTCTGCTCACTCCCTTTCAGCTGCTTGGAAATTCTCACTTCTGCAAGTAAAATAGGTTCTCCCACGTTTTGGTCTGGTAAAACAGCATTGGGCATTTTTGTTGCATTCTTGGACTTGTTCAGCAGTTTCACTCCTCCTAGGCAGCTTTTTGTCTATGAAATCTTATGGGCAATTTTAAAAGCAGTTGCTTGTCAAATATCTTGAGTTCTCAGAGCATATTCTTTGAGAGGTGAATTGTTCACACCAGCTACCATCCACTAAAGCATTTGATCTTTATTTTGCTACTTTTTGCTTATTTCTGGGTTTTTTGCTTGGATTTTTTGTTTGTTTTTGAGTGGGTTCCATTTTTGGTTTTGGTTTGGCTTTTGCTTGGTTTTGTTGGTTGGGTTTTTTTGTTTTGTTCTGTTTGGTGTTTTGTTTGGGTTTTCTGTTGGTTGGGGGGGGAGGGGAATGTTTTTGCTAGGGCTTAATTTTAATTAAATCATAAGCATAATTTGGCAGTAAAGCTCCATTTTTCAGTTTTAAATCATTCAATCATTTGTACTGGCTGGAACTCGGGAAGCGTTCAAGGCCAGATTGGACAGGGCCTTGAGCAACCTCGTGGGAGGTGTCCCTGCCCAGGGCAGGGGGCTTGGAATGGGATGATCTCTAAGATCCATTCCAACCCCTTAAAATGTTGTGATTCTGCGAATTAAAATTATGTCTTTGGACTGCCTACAGTATTTCAAATATCCTTGTTGTTCCAAAATGTCTTCTGCAAGAAAGCAAGAGACATGTCCTACCTTTTTGCTACAAAATTGTATTTTCAGAAGCTGGACAGAAGGTGTTTAAGGACTTTTAATGCCCATTCATGGTAAGCAAAAAACTTCTCAAAATCTTTGTCACTTTGGGCACTTCAGAAGAGATAAAAAGAACTTGGACTTCTTTTCTGGGGAGAAGATATTATTTGGGATGCTCTGTTCTTGATCATGATACCTATCAAGGGGCGAGTGTTTCTGGTTCCATCCCATTCGTGCCTCTCTTGGCTGTGCACCCTTCCCTCCAACTGGGGCCTTGTCCAGCCTCAGGGAAGAACAGGAAATAAACATTATAATGAGGTTCCCCGTAGCATAAAAAGCCCCAACAGCATCTTAGTGTTGCCATTTATTAAAATAAATAAGTAAATATTATGCATATCTTTATTAGGATGTCTGAAGTGTCAGTAGCTTTCTGTTGCTCCAATTAAAAATGCAAGTTTTCTTAATTTGGGATATAATTTCTTGTCATTTCTTTTATCTCCTGTGAACATAGAACACTAAATTTCTTTATATGACAATAGGGCATATATAGGCATTGCAAAGAGGAAGTAAAAAGTAATTTTATAAGACTTGTTTGAACATCAGAGTATCAGTCTGTGAAGAGGTGTTTCCGTTGTGTTAAGTGGGTAATTTTTTGTGCTGCTGCTCACACCTATAGATGCAATTACTGACTTCTCCTTTGCCAACACTTGCCCAAGCTGATTCCCAGTCTGCCATGCAGTTGTTTACTCTTGCACAAGAAAGGAGGTGAATTCGATTTCTGTGTCCAGGTTTTCAAGGCTGTTAGTATACACAGACATGTGGAGGAACCTGTAAGTCTTGTAGGCAGGTGGTCAAAGCACAAACTTTTGGAGAACTTGCAGAAATAAATGCAAACGTAGTAAAACATCATTTCAAACTGAAGTCATGTAGCTGTTGTGAAGACTTGAAAAAAATTGAATACTGTGCAAATATGTAGAATTTCAGGTACAAAGAATTTCTGTGCTAACAAGGAAGCATCACCACCCCAATCTCATTATCTGGAAATCCTGGGGCAGGACAAGTCTGATCTCGGCTCTTTTCTTGCACAGTCCATGTAGGTCCAGCGTAAGGAAAGGAACTCGAATCCCAGCGTGTTGCTTAGATGGATTAATTGTTGTCTTCAATAAACAAGGAATCAGCTCTGGCCCAAGGTGTGGGCCAGATGCTGTTTTCCTTCCTCACGCAAATAGTTCTTTTGTAGGTTCCAAGGAATAGAGCAGGGAAATACAGCTGCTGTTATTTCTAATAACAGTTTCTATGAACGGAAGGTTTGGACACGAATCAAACCATCCAGCTTCTCTGCTCAGTTACTCCACTTGGTAAAATGGAATGCTGGAGCCTACCTTCTCTCAGGGGTGTTGTGAGGATTAATTAATGAGTTTGTAAAGTGCTTCGATCCCATAAAACACCACCTCAGTGCCAAGCGTTGTTCTGAGGAACGATAAAGTGCCAGCCCTCGTGTGCTCCTTGGGATGGCTGGGTTATGGATACAAATCTGTTCTGTTTTCTCGGAATCACATTGTTCACTTCTCCTACGTAGCAGCCCATTCACAAAATAAGCCAATTCTAGGAAAGATGCAATTTCGGGGAAAAAAAGGAGATCCTTGACTCATAAATATCTCTTTTCAATTAAGGACTCATAGATTAAATATGCATTTTGCTGTAGGATTTGGAATGGCATCTTTTCACCATTCATCCTCAGCAGGAGGGAGGGTAGTGGTGTTTTAAATATCTCTTCTATCTGAAAGAAAACAAAGATATATTTCTATTTCAGCCCCTTTATTAGATTTTAAATATGGGATAAGTATCAGAAGGGTCTTTTGCTTTTATTTTTTTTATGAAGTGGTTGTTAAGTCATTAGTATGTGAATAATTAATCCAATAAAGCTTAATAAGAAAAAAAGCTTTAAGTCACAGAAATCCTTTCCATTAAAAGCCCTATTATCCAAAATTATTACATTGCAATGAAGTGAAAAAAATTCTGAGTTTTATTGCCTAACAGACAGACTGTGGCATTTAGTCTGTATTAGTAAGAAAAACTCCATCAGCTACAGAACCATGAAATAGTTGAAGTTGCTCCAAGGGTATTGCATGTTCCAAAAACAAATAGAGGTCATCAAACATTTAATCCTGAATGAAAATGTAATAATTTATGTAATTTAGAATTACAGCAATCTGTCATTTCTCTTCTGCAGTGTCTTTGATCATAGCACTGAGCTGGTGGTTGGTGATCCTGAGAAGGGAGATTTTCCCACTGCAAGGACATAAAATCTCAGAATGCTCTGATCGAGACTGAGCTAATGGGATGGATGCCAAATGTGTAAATACAAACACATGCTTCAATATAGGAGATATATTTGATAATACAGTATATTTCTGTATGTGTAAATTCTACTCGCACATATTGGGGGTTTTTTACTAAAATTGGTAAAATCTGAGATGGATGTCAGAAGTAGGAGCAGAGTTGGGGGCCTGTGTAAGAAAAATAAAAGTTAGGAGACTGTCTGTGGGACTAATAATCCCTCTTGTGGGTCACACAGAATCACCTTCTAGTTGCTCTTGTGATTGTACAGATGAAGTTTTCTTGTACACTTTTAATGTCAGACATTGTAGAAGACTCTTTATTGAAGGAAAGAAGGTTTCTTTCCCTACCAAGTGTCATATCTGAAGGTGCAAGTACTTGGATTTAGTTTTATTCTAGTTAAATATCTAGTTTGGGTGATTTTTTTCCCCCAAAGAAACATTTCCTTTATGTTTTAATGCACTTTCTGGGAAGATAATTGCTGATTTGTTCACCCACTGTTTTATGCTACTTCGTTATTGGACTTTACAGAATGGTAAAATGGTTTCAGAGAAATAAGAATTGCCTAAACTCCTCAAGTGTAAGGGGTTGGTTGGGGTTTTTTTCCTTGCATCACCTGGGGCTATTTCCTATTTCTTTATTTCTCTGAAAATTGAAATTTCTTGTGGTCTTCAATGTGCAAAGTAACTGAAGAGAGCTTTTCTTGGAACAGTATTCAGTCCTGCCTAGAAGGAGAGAAACCAGGAGAAGTTGTAGGGAATTCTGGGGGTTTGTGCTTCCAGGTGAGTTCTCCAGGCTCAGGATGTGCATAAGCCTCTGCAGGAAAGCACTTTAAAGCTGTGACTATCACTGATTTTTAGGCTATAAAGCAGATATTTCTACTTGCTGTTCAGGGACTAGATTTTTTTCTCCTCCAAATCACTTGTGTAAGATCATAAATTTTTTTTTCTGCTGCTTTTTTTTCTTTCTGAATAGTCATTCCTAGAACCTTTGCTGCTTCTGCTAGTCTAGAACCATCGGAGAAGAGAGAGAATAGATAATGTTTGGAAGACCCTTTTTTAAATTTACATGAATGTGCCATCTGCACGAGCAGATGGGAAGAATGTCTCAGGGCCAGGAGGAGACTGTGAGATCGAATCACAGGGAAAGAGCGACATGAGGTGTGTTCCTCGTGTCAGAACAAAAAGCATCTCAGCAATCACCTGGGGACTGTTCCCTCAGCAATCGCTGTTTCGGCAGCAGAAGGTGTTTCAAGGTGGTGCAGTCAGTACAGTAAAGATCCCCAGGACTTGTGTTCTGTGGCCATGAGCTTTTCTGGCAGTTGTTCAGAAACAAGCGAATCTTCAGGACCCTAAATTGTTCTCCCATATGGGCTGTAAGACCACGTGCAGCATTTCACAGGGAGGGTTTGCCAGAGTGCCTTATCCTGCTTGCTCCTGAACTGAGAAGTCATTGTTTTCTCCATCTTCATGTGTCCTTTTTGAGAACTCTTTTAAAAAGAACCCGCAGTAATTGCAGAATATCGAATATGCAGATTACTGTATGAAAGAATATTGAATATACATGACATCCTCACCATGGCTTGCAGAAAAAAATCTTAGTTCCAGTGCCTAGAGTACCTCCTCCCCCTCCTTCTCCACTGACATTGGTGTCTCCATGTTGTTTTCCTTTACATGTTTTCACATCTTCCTCCTTCTCTAACTACAAGCAGCTACATGCACACTTTATTTTGATTTTTCCTTAAATATATCATCACAAAAGCGTAATCAAGTTTTTTAATTGACCCAAACATAGCTAGTATCATGTCTATCATTTTCAGAGCCATCAGAGATTGGCTCTGCTAGAAAGAGTAAAGAATTCCAGAACCTTCTCAGAAGAACTATCTTTATGACCCCCTCCCTA
>VYZT01005999.1:0-58048 GCA_013400735.1 Pomatostomus ruficeps
AAGGAAAGGAAAGGAAAGGCTTTGGTTGCAGTTGTAGAGACCCAATACCAGCTTGCTTGTAGGAGGCTGGGCTATGATCTGAGACCTGCTAATGCAGTTCCACTGAGAAGATACTTGAGAGGTCAGTGAAGTGATACTCAGATATGTAAATGCAATTGAGATTATTTGTAAATGAGACTTTACATATCTCGGGGGGTCAGGCGCTGAGTATGTGGGCTGGGTGATGGACTCAGGTATTTGGGCACCTTCCTTCAAAGAAACAACCCTGGTGCATACATTCTGTACATAGCATCCAATTACTTATGCCTAAATATGTAGGATTCCATTGCCCTTGAGTGTCTGATTCGTGCCTAATACAAAGCCAGAACTGACAAGGTACATGCAAAGGGAAGACATTAAGATAGGAAGGGAAAGATGGTGGAGCTGCTAAGCCAGTAGGCTCCTGGGTTCTTACATTCTTCCTGAGAGATTTTTAGGATTTGTGAGTTACAAAGAAGGAGCTAATTTAAGGTCTTTTTAAAGTTTCCTGAAAGTCAAGTAAGTCCTTTCATAGTACAGCTATTCTATCTTTAGGGCCAGTGGTATACTTCCCACTTTTCTTTGCAGGTGTATGAAACACTGAGGTGAAAAGCATATTTTGTAAAAGACTGTCTATCGTACATCTTTCATGTACCTTGACCAGATTCTTGGCTGAGCCTGTGTGGAGTAATTTTCTAAATTACTATTCAAAATATATACAACCTGATAGAAAATGTGTGGAGAAGGGAAAAACCCTATTTTGTTGGGTTTTTTTTCCATCCACAGACCTCTGTTAAAAGATATTAAATGAATGCAGTACAGACATTTTACCGTCTGACAAGAAGTCAGCTGGAATTCACTTCAGTAAAGTTTTAGTGATGAATTGTACTATTCAAAAAACAAATATTTAAAATCAGAAAACCATGTATGCATTATTTGAATGTGAAAACTTCTTCTTTTGATGTGCAAGGTGCTACCACCTGGAACTTCAGCACATTTTTTTTTTAATAAGATGTATTAACAAAATTGCTAAATATCTTTAAAATCTGGTCACATGCTTAGGAATTGAATATGGGTTTAGAATTTTCTGCTAATAATTTAGAATTGTTAGTGTATACTAAAGAGTTGTCACTGTTCAGAGAACAGTTTTTAACATGTCTTGCTTGCATGAAGAGAGAAACTCTTTTCCCACCGAGTCTTCTGAAATCAATTTCACATTTCTAAAACAAATGGATGTGCTTTTTATTCCTGGAGCATACACAGACACTAAAAATTCAGCAATGTCTTTTCTGGCAAGACAGGAGCATATTAGTCAGAACAAGAGTTTAAAACCTTCAACCTATAGCTTTCAACCTGCAACTTAACAGCTCTCTTTTGGTGCAAGACCAGGGTATTTGATTCCCTCCCAGTGACCGTAGGAGTTGAAAGGTTGGCCCTACTTCCTTTGTGTGATTTCAGATCCGTGTCAGACTTCAAATCAAGCTTCACAGCCAGTACAGCCAAAAAAGGCTTTTCATCACAACACTGGAGAGGAAAATAGTGCTCCAATGAGATCAAAACTTTAAAAGGCCTCCCTGTGTGGTCTGGGCGCAGAAGCCAAGCAATCCTGGCCAGCTCTCCAGCATCACAGTCCATTATTCTCAGCAAATGATTTCCTGCTGACAAGATGCCCCTTTGCTTCTCTCTGTGTTGTAAACAATTCCTAGTTAATATAGAGATTAATTACCTCCTCTTTATTTTTGGGCACCCATGGGCATAAAAGACCAACTGCATACTTGCAGAAGATACTCTCATTAGTGTCACCTTTGTATTATTGATCATTCTGCCATCCGTCTTCTGTAACCTTTGATCCCACATGCCTGGGCTATAACAGGTTGATAAACCTAAATTGAAAGCACCACCAGCACACAGTCTCATTTTTCCAGATAAGATTTTTAAAAACTTGTGAGTGAAAAGTTCCTCATCCTCCCCAGCTTTCTGCAAGACTGAGTCCCAAGAGTCTTGCTTGACTTCCACAAATACAATAGATTCACATATTCAAACATAACCTGAACATTGCTAAAGATGACTAAGTATTGGAAATAATTAAAAATGTCTCATGCAGTAGTGGAATCATTACCTTTTATTTCCATGGAAACTTTTTAACGAATAGTAAACAATATAGGCTGGCTGACAGAGACAGCAAGCAGTCTGTTACTGCAATACATCAGCAGTCTTACTCTTGACACTTGCATGCATTATTTAAGTATTTACGGTAGAATTACTTCGCAAAACTGTAATCTGAGGCTGATGAGCGAGTTTGGGGGGCTGTAGACTACCATATTTTCCAAGGTTAACTGTGCTAAGCTTATAGTGCACCTTACGATACTTTTTTTGCTTATTCAGCATGGACTTTGTTTAAAAAAGAAGGAATATTAAAAACTTGGTAGTCCAGTGGCCAGTCCCTCTTTGTTTGCGGAAAGATGGAATGATCTGCAAGGAAGAAGAAATTGTGGCCTCATAAAAATGGCAGGTCCATTACATGAAACACACATGTTCCCTGGCTCATGTATTCTGTGGAAACTCAACCTGGCATTGGCACTATGGCTACAGTCATTTCTCTGAAAGATTTTAAATCCAATTAAAGGATTGGTGTCCTATAATTTACATTAGGCTTTTCTATTATGTTTATTGTAGGGATGTGATCCTGCCCCTCTACTCAGCCTTAGTGAGGCACACGTGGAGTGCTCTGTCCAGTTCTGGGCTCCTCAGGACAAGAGAAACAGGGAGCTCCTGGAGCAGGTCCAGTGGAGGGTGACAAAGATGATTAAGGGACTGGAGTATTTTTCTTATGAGGACAGGCTGAGGGAGCTGGGCCTGTTCAGCCTCAAGAAGAGATGGCTCAGAAGGAACCTTACCAGTGTCTATGTAAAATCTAATGTAAAAATATAAGTGCATATTGCTGATAATGCATAAGTTTTATGATCTTGTAAACAGATCCTAAAAAGTCAAAAAACAAACTGCCTATGGGACACTCCTTTCTTCCAACTGATAAAAATTTTAGCATATAGAATAGGTTCTTCTCCTGACATTTTGTAAGGACTGGATTTAGGATTACTCTGCCCTGGCCATGTGCTGTTGCACCTGGAGCGTGTCAACATCCCATCCTCAGGCTGCATGAGAGTCCCAGCAGGAGCAAAGCTCTTTGCTATAGGGACTGCTCCTTTCTTCATCAGCATCTGACTTAATGAACAGCAGGCAGGGTCTTATGGAATATTCAATTTGTAACAAAAAAGAACATTTTGAAAAGGTATCTAAATCACAGGCTGGATCATTTTTACCCTGGTTTTCTCAGAACTTTGAATCTCTGGATAACCTCACTCTGCTTTAAATGTGCTCCTCTGCCTCCCCAGTGTGATGCCTCTGCCTCCTCCGAAGCAGATCCCTGGCTGTACACAACTATACAATGTGTGACAACATAAACCAGTTGGAGAATTCCCCAACAGTGAAATCTGCCTCAAACACCTCCTGCCTCCTGCACAGCTTTAGGGAACTCATGATGCCCCAGGTAGCTGTGCAAGCATACAGATGGGTTCTAGTTATGAAACTAATTAACAATTATATATATGTGTGTATTTCCACTTTAAGGCCACTGCCGTTTGGATGACTGCCTGTTTGAGTATTGTATCTTTGCAGTAAGGAGGAAAAAATATAAAGGAAGGGAAAGGAGAAAGAGGGACTCGAGAGTCCTTTGTATCGAATATTGCACTACAAATAACATCACAGAGTGGTGGCTTCTCTAGCAGTCCCTCAGTACCCTCTACAGCAGAGATTTCATTGTTTGTAAGTTCGTAATTAATTTCTTAGCATTATTTTCACTTGTAAATCCTTATCGGTGATTTTGAATTCAAAGTATACGTATAGTCAGAATACTAGATGTTGTGCTGTTATTTAATCCTTTTTACTACATAGAGTTTATCTGATTGAAACATGTTTTTGTATTTTTCTAGTTGCAAAATCAATGTAGGTATGGCAAAGCAAGCTATATTCCTTTGTCTAGTGCATAATAAAGCTGGCTGAAGGACTACAGTCCCTTTCCAAAACAGTCTTTGAGATTTTTGAATTTGTTTTCCTTTCTTTTTTTTCTCCATTTTTAAACTAAAATTACTTCTGAAGTTTTAGAGGAAAAAGAAAGTTATTTTAAAGGTCAGTTTGTATGCTTTCCTAATAGTTATAAAAAAAAACCCCAGAAAATAAGTCAGCCCACAATTGATCTACTTCTGCAGAACATAACCAGTAGTAAGCAGCTCCTCTCAGATCATAGGCTGTGGTTCATCCAATATATTGCATGACTCTAAGGTCTGTAAGGACCCAAATAGATTTAATCTGTAAACCTATTCTACAACATCACATATTATTCCTCCAGTTTATTTTCTCACAAAATAACCAAGGGAGACTTTTATGATTTTCAGTGTTGATATATTATTGAGTCAAACTGTGCATTGTTTCAAAAGATACAAGTTAAAAAAAAAAAGAAAAAACCAAAACAACCTGGCTTGGAGGCATAATGTACTACCCATCTGATTAAGAAGATATTTTAACATTTTCCTTTCACCCTTTACACTTCTATTTGATTTTTTTTGCTTTAAATTATTTTACTCTCAAATATGGCAAGTGGTCCTCTTGAAGACCAAGGTATTTTGACTTTTTAAAAATTTGTTTACTGACCTTCAAATAGATATTTAGCGAGGGAGAAAATTGTAGTTGTATCCTATCACCTCTCACCTGAGCCATTCTGTCCCTCAGCAATTGTGATTTTCTGTATGAATTTATAAGTGACTTATTTGCAGTAGCTGCACAGTGACAGCAATATTGCCTGCTCCTGAGCAGAAGAAAAGAGTGTCCACTGAGCTTCTCCTCCTCTTTGCCTTCTCACCCCCGTAAAGCAGAGACAGTTCACAAGTAAAATCCATCAGCAGATTTATTGGAGGAAATGAAAGACAAAGCCTTGCATGTTTAATATTAGAGAAGAAAAGAGCCTCTCCGATTTCTACCTCAGCCTTCAGGCTTTACATGAGAGCCGTTAAGTGCTGTACATTTTTTAATCCCGTGAGTCTTCATCAGTCTGATGCTGTAGAACACAGAAAGGAAATTTGGATTACTCTTTTAAAATTATGTTCTTAATGATTAATTGAAACATGTCTAAACACCTCACAGAATCATAGAATAATAGAATGGCTTGGTTTGGAAGGAACCTTAAAGACTGTCTGCTTTCAAGCCCCCTGCCACAGGCAGGAACACCTTTCACTAGACCAGGTTGCTCAAAGCCCATCCAACCCGGCCTTGACCACTTCCAGGGATGGGAAATCCACAGTGACTCTGGAAAACCTGTTCCAGTGTCTCACCACACTCACAGTAAAGAATTTCTTCCTAATAGCTAACCTAAATCGACCTTCTTTCAGTTTGAAGCCATCACTTGTTGTAGGATGTTTTGTCTGTTCTGAGAGGAAAAGTATAGGCAGTGAAGTGTCTACAGGAAGGTTTACGGGCTTTTTTTAAAATACTTTCTTGGAGCTATATGTATGTAATGTTATTATATATTGATTTTAGATAAAGATCAAGATATAATGACTCACAATTTTATAGCCTGCCATAAGCAGAAGAAAAGCTTGATGTGCTTGAAGTAGTTGTGTTGCTAAGGATATATTGTACGGTTCTAATCCAGCTGAGTGATGATCAAGGAAGTAATAACCTGTTATTATCCATCAGATGCAAGTCCCTTGCCAGCCAGAGACAGAAATCATAATTCACAAGGCTTGCCATGTGAGAATTTAGTTTCTGGAATCTAAATAAGCACAAACCAAATTAATAAGTTGTCAGTGTCTATGAAGAGCTGCCTTGAATCCAAATTCTTTGAACATTTTCATATACCCAGCAATAAGGTCTTTCTCTTATTTGGGGCCAATTTTATATGCTGTCTATTGTCCACCTTTTAACTCAGTTGTGATGATTATAGATTTGAAGATTTTAGTAAAAAAATAATAGAAACTTGGGTTCATTGGCAAAAGCTAAGATTAAAGCAGTGAAATGAAAAACTAATTTATTTGAAGTGTAGAAAATTTTATATGACTGACTTTCATCCTACTTGCCATTGGACACCAAACCTGCACCCTAAGGACATGTTAGGTTCTGATCGGGGGTAGAGAAGGGAGAGAGGGGTAAGGGAGTTCCGTCCACAACGTCCCTGAGAACTTGGGTATGACAAACGGTCACAAAGGATTTTCACGATACCGTGTGCTACTCTTTCATAAGAAAATGGCATGTTTTGCTTTCAGGTTGAATAAAACCTTTCATATTGTCTTCTACAATGTTATCTAGAGACTTAGGATAAAGAGAGGGATCTGCTACTAGCTGTAGGTATGTTGTGTGCCAAGTATAAATGTATTTATAGGAGCTCCTGGAGTGAAAAGGCCAAAGGTTGAGGGAAATAGAGTGGGCACAACTCAAAAAGTCCAGGAAAATGAAATTATAGAACAGGTGTATTGTAGGATTTGTCTTTTATAACAACACTTATCTGTGTGGACTAAACAAGGTTAGTCTGGTAAGATCCCTTGGTGCTTTAAATAAACTAATCAGGAGAAGCCTATCCACAGGCCAGCGATGAGTTTAGCTCATTTTGTGGTTTTAACTTGGTTGCCTGAATGCCAATAAGGAACAAAAACCCCAAAAACCAAGCGCTGTAAGTAAGGCAGATCTGCACCACTGTAGGTGCACGTCTTGGCAGCAGTCTAGAGTAGATATTGCAGCAGGTTTGCTTCTTGAGCACCTGCCCGCCTTGTGCTGGGGACAGCATGAACAGCTGGGTGACCAGGGATGTGGCCTCCTCCCCTCAACCTGTGGTACTGATGCCTAAACCAGTTAAACCATCCTCTGCTGCTGGGTCTGACATTTCATGACCGTATCTTTTGTAGTCCCTTACTGTGACTTTTGGCTGTGAATGTCAACCTTCCTGTTTATTAGGTGGGCCTAAGGAACTTTTAAATAAGAAGCACCATTTCTTTTAGTCTTTGCTCAAGTACAGGTTTTCCCCTTCTCTTGAACTTTACCTTCTGTTGACCAAGACTAAGAAAACGCATAGGGTTTTTGCTTGAAAGTCTATACCTCACTGGCTCTAATGCTCTACCAACCTGTCTCTGGGACAGGTTGTGTTTTGCATGTGTAATTTCTGTGACTTTACTGAATCCAAAGTGTATGTGGCATTGAAAAGCAGCTGCTTCTAGTTTAGTGATTCTCTCTAAAAGTGCAAACAGATTGTGAAGTTATGTTCTCCAGACCATCCCAAATATTGTTTTGTTTCTCATTGCCACTGTGGCTGACCAGACAGTGATAACTTGCAGGAGAATTACAGAAGGTCTCTATTTTAGACTGTGGGATTTTTCTGTTCACCTGAATGAACTTGCCAAAGATGGATAGGCCCCTTTTGCCTGTGTGTGCCTATGGGACTAATGCTTTGAAGTAAGCAGACTTCCATCAAGCGTGAGTTCAGCCCTGCTGGTTTCCTTCCCTGTGTGAATGTGCCTGTGCAAGAGAATATTTATTTATAATTGCACTTGTATCTGTAATAAAAACACTTGTTCAGATGAGAGGAAGGCCAATGAATGACAGTAGGTGTTCAGCCCATGGGGTGAGTGACCAGACAAAGGCGAGTGGCTCAGCAGCTCCGCTGAGCTGGCGCCTGTGGAGCGCGTGCTGCCAGGCAGCGCTGCCTGCGGCTGCTTGCTGGGGGCCACTGATCCATTGGATGAGCAAGGCTCGAATCAAAGACCAGGAGACAAGCCATGTCCTTTCCCTTTCCACTCCTTTGCTATCCATTAACCCCCTCACACTTTCCTCCAACAGAAATGCAGACATACACACACACACACAACCATCTGTCCTTCTCGCTGTGTTCCATTTTCAAGATGACTGATGAGGGAAAGAAACCTCTTCTGAGATGCTCACTGATAATGTATCAGACAAGAAACAAAAATAAGCTCACTGTATATATTCAGGATTTACTTTTTCTGTAATGGGTAGTCTTTCCTGTTGTGAAACACACTAACAAAGAAATAGGCAGGTGCCTCTTCAACTGCAATGCTAACTGTGAGTGACTTTCAGTGCAGGAACATTAAGGAACTTGAAGAAGAAAATGCTGTTTTGGAGGAAGGTAATTCTGAGGGATTACGACACACTAGAGCTATGTAACACTTTGAACTCAGGTCTAGGTGAGCTTAGGCCTGAGTTGGCCTCTATTTGCTCAGTGATAAAGAACATGTACTGCTCATATTTAATGTGCTTTTCAGCCATGCATCTGAAAGTGATAAGAAAGAAAACCATTGTCTAACTGATCTAACGGCATCTCTGTTTAGGTTTTGAGCTGCATGGCACTGCTGGTGACTAATATTAACTTTAGTGCTCTGCACAAGAAGGAATGCCTAAATCCAGTGCAGCTCCTAAATCCAGTGAGTTCACCTCAAATTTTCAGAGGTGTTTGAACCTGGAAGTGTCTTTTAAAATCAATTTTAAATGTTAACAGATTTTTTCCTGATCAATATTATCAGAACTATGACAACATTAAACACAGGAGTGAGGATAAAGAACTTGATTTTTCTATAATCATGTCAATTGGGGTGGACTGTGCTGCGGAGGTGGTATTTATACCTGTTTCAAAAAAACCCAATGAAGTGGTTTTTTTGAAAATTTTACTCATAGGACAGAAATTTGACACATCTAAGGGCAGGATAAGATTGCACTGACTGTTTACATTGTAATCTTGTGAGGGAGAACAATGAAAATCAGTACAGGCAAGCAGTAACAATTACTCAGAATATTCTATGCTGGTTTTTGTTGCTCAGATTTCACATGACACAAATCTGGTGAAGGTTAGGTTACAAGGTCAGAGGCAATAACTTTTCTCCAGAGAGTTTTGTCGTATTTAGACTGTGACTCAAAGCCAGACTCCTCTTTACACAGACCTGATCTAGAAATCCCAAGATGAAATTGTGAGCATGTGAAAGGGACTGGCATCTGCACTTCTGCAGTGCTCAACTTTTCATGGAGAAAAAGGGGGGAAAAAACCTTAAGTTATCAGCAGAAATCCAAGTGCTGTGTAAAATATGGTTCTGTGGGAGACAGTCCCTTAGTAACAATCCAGATTTCAAAACTGATATTTGCTTCTGGCAAGAAGTTCAAAAACTGCACTCTAGTGTCTTTAGGTTACTGTAACACTGGCTTTGGCCGTGACTTTCAAGGGCTTTGAAGGACTTTCTAAGCTATGTCAGGATCCCAAAAAGGAAAAAAAAATTAGTTCATAACCTTCAAACTAAGCCACTTCCTTACATTCCGAGATTTCCTTCAGCTTGGAAGAGTGTGATCATGGGGAAGTTGCTATCTTTAGGTTTCTCAGGGATTTCCTGGGTAGAGAGAGGGATCTTCGCCTTCCATGTTAAAGTGCTTTGAAGTAGTTGAATGAAAATAACAGGAAATTACTGTTTTGGTAAACATCTACAGTTTTCAGAAAATTTGAATCAGTGACTGAATTGATAGCAGGACATATCTTAAGAGGAATGCAAATTATATTTCACTTGCTTAATTATACTGCTTATCTTCCGTGAAACATTTGACAGCAATGTATAATATGTAACGTCCAGTAGAAAGGAAACTTGATCCAGGGAATACTACTTGTACCCACTTTAACCAAATGTTAAACACTTCTGTAATGTGCCACATTAAGGAGACACTTGCTCAGTGTGCCCGATCCCAGCACAGATTACTCCTAATTTTCTGGCATGACCTTGGAAATACTGCAAATAATGTGTCTCCTCACATTCCCTGCATCCCTGAAAAGAGAAAGGTAATTGTACCTTGCTCTGCAAAGTGTTTGCATCCACGCCTAGCAGCCTTTCTGGGGAGGAACAAGTCACTTCAGGCTGGTTTTGAACTTGCACTGGAGTAGCAGGATGCATTTTTATTTTTAAGACACTGTAACTTAAGTATTATTTGGATAACAAATTGACTTAATCACAGTGTATGAGTTCCTGTGCATGTAAGTCATACTTGCATGGAAAAAAAGAACATGAAACCCCATAGTTCTCTAGTTGTGAGAGCTGAAAAGGGATTGATTTCTTTGTCAGTGGCCTTTTGGCCTCTTACTTTTTTCTTCCTGGAGACCACTTGTTGACTGGGGCAGCTGGGATGGAGAAGCCCATGTGCAATAGCCCGGGAGGGAAGGAGCACCCTCCTGCTCTCTGAGGTTCAGCCCGTGGTTAGCTGATGAGCCAGAACAAATCACGTTACCTACTGCAGCCCCACAACTTCTCCCTGCAAATTAGAGGCAATAATGCTTTTCTGCACTGACTGGGAAACAACAAATCCATATTTCATTACCAAGGAGTGCTTAAGGGCTTGTTTCATCCAGTAAGGGAGGCACATCTGCATGCAGCAGAGGGTATTCTCCCATCAGTATCCATCCATGGCTGCTTCTCTGCCTCTTTTTTCCCCAGAAATGAGCACATTATTCTACAATGGTTTAGACTGAGAAAAACAAATTCTGTAGCAACCTTATGGTTCAGTTAAAGGTGCATCCATGTACTTGTCTCAGAGAAGAGAGGCTGTCCTTTATGTCACTCATATCTCTTTAATATGCCTACAAATTATGCCATGGGTTTTACTGTTTCACTTCATCATTGTACTTCAGAAGTGAAATTGAAATGCTTTTCTCCTTTGAGAAAAATGTAAGCTTATTTCACTAGATGGCCATGTATATTACTGACAGGTGTCAAAAGTGCAATTCACCTGCCAAATAAGCTCCTGCGTATCTCTAGTGAAGAATTTCTACTGTGTGCTGGCCTGTATCCTTTTGTCCACTGCACTGGGACAAAGATAACTATAAATTTCATGTGCAAAGCTTTGGTTTTCCACCTCTGGGATATTGGCTCACATCCAACTTGACCGTCTTAAGAGCAGTCACTGAAACAGATGGAGATGAGCCTTGAGTGGGCATAAATCTGACCAGTTATGAGGATGGTTTGTAGCAATTTGAACTCACTAGACACAGAAGGCAAAATATACTTGAGTAATGGGAACCACATTGAGCACAGCTTTCTGAGGAGCACCAGTACATGCACAGGGAAGAAGAAAGAATAAAAAGGTTTCCAGAAAACTCACTAATTGGGCTGGGACGTGTTTTCAGAGGAACATGGAGTGGTGGGCAGGTAACAGGGCTTCCTGTTCTGCCCTGCAGCATCTGCAGTCAAAGGGGATTGTACTGAGCCTACATAATCTTCTCAGTATGACGCTTCTGATGATCACAGTGCAGAGTTCTGATTAATTTAACTTAAAGGTGCTTGAAAAAGAGAAAAAGGAATTCAGAACTGAGATATAGGGAGTAAAAAGGAGATCCTCGATATACTTGGAGCTCTGGAGACAGCTGTTGGTTTTCACTCTGAAAATTTGTAGGGAATGTTCAAAGCCTGAGCACTAATGGCTTTGATAACAGGATACTCCTTGGATGTATAGAATTATTGCTATTTGCTCCACAACTCATCTACAAGTTCCTTGTGACCTTTCATGGGCTTTAGTCAAAAGTAAAGTTGTCCAATCTGAGTAGTTTAGGGTTTTTTTCCTAGGATTTCTGTATAGGCCCAGTAGGGATGCTTCTGCAAGTTTTTAAAACTGCAAGTTCATGTTCTGTGATCTTTAAGAAGTGCAGCTGCGCTTATAAAGGGAGGGGGTAAATTTTTTTATTTAAATGCCTTCAAATTCTTACTCCCTGCTTCAGATAGCATTTTAACTTTTGCTTGAGGCTGAGGGAGAGGTTGGTTTGTTTGTTACAGGGGGTTTTTGCCACAAATAGTTTTTATTTTCTACCCCACCACCCTGAAATGCCACAACCAACATACCTGAGTTTCAGCTCTGCAGCCTTTAATTTCTGGTATTACCAATTCTCTTTTTTTTTTTTTTGTACCCACATCTGCACTTTTCTCTTAATCTTTAAACTGTGTTTTGAATGCTGGCATAATTAGATCAGCAGCTACCAGGTGAGGAAAGTTGAAACAGTCATTTAATCAAGCTGAAAAAACCCTGGCTTGGCGGGGATTATATGGTGTGCTGGTTTTTTCCTTTTATTTTTTTCCTCAGATATTTTTCAGAGGCGCCCTAAGGATAGTATTTTGTTTTTTAATGGTAGAAAAAAAGATGGTTTTTATTCTCATTATTTGTGTACAGATATATTTCTTGTCTGCTGTTTTATATAACAACATCTATAGGCCCACTTTGAGAAATTTATAAGCACTATCCCAAAGAGCACTAGTTGGATCATTAAAATTAATAATCTACAATTTGAAGTCTTTTAAGATAGTTTTGGTTTCCCTCTGACCCCACTTGTATGTGCAAGGAAGTAAAGTTTTCTGAAAGTCATTCTTAGTTACAAGTAAACAAACAAATGAACACACTGCAGGCAATCTGGTGCAATTAATATGAGAGCTGTCAGGGGGGTATATTATAATAAAATGAACTGACAGTGCTGTTCAAAGGCTGATCCTAAAGTTTCTACTCCAAGGAGGAAATTATATTTATGCTGATTATAACTTGCTTTTCAATGACAGGCTTCTTTTATGAGAGATGAATTTATTTTGTTTTGTGGGTAGATGAGGAAAAAAACTCTTCCTTTCCTTGAAGGAACTGGCTTAGAACTTTAAATTACAGTGGCTGAAACATTAGGGAAAAATAGAAAGCTCACAACAAACACGAAACAGCTGCTTCTGCTGTATATTTAATATGTACAGCTCTATTAGATTGGTTTATTAATCCATCTGCAGGTATCCTGCAATAGGGGCCAGATGGCTTGGGAGATGAATAAGGGCATAAAAAGGTTTGCAAGTAACAATCTCCTGCAGGTCAGAAATAGCCAGATGATGTTGCCTTCAGGTGTCTATCAGGAACCAGCAGGGATGACTCTGGAGGGACGGTCTCGCTCCTGCACCATCGAAACTGCTCCAAGAATTTCTCCCATACAAAAAGAAAAACAAAACCCTAGGAATGGTGATAGGTAATCAGGCAAGTGCTGCCTGAACGTTAGTGGTGATTCTCCCTAGTAGGATGCTGCAGGATATTTTATTTTGGGATAAGGCTCAGCAGGTGGCTCCGTAGGTGGCAGTGGATCCGTGTTCACAGCTGTCTCCTGGGCTCTGAAACGTGCACACAGCAGGCTTCCAAAACGTAGCATCAGGGTCTCTGCTGGAAGCCTGCCAGGGGATTGGATGTTTTGTACACTCTGTAATACACAGATTTGTGCACACAGTAATGTAATAGACTCCATTTTTAAACTTATGTGGTCGAGTCTGGTGTTGAATTGTAAATTGAAGTGCATTCTTTCAGCTGGGCTTTCTGAAAACCTAGGCAACAAATATTAGGAAAAGAATGAGTGCCAGGCTTTGTGCCTGCTTCTCTGCATTTATCTTCTAAAAGTTTAGAAGTGATTTGCTGGTTTGAATTTATGATTATGAAAACTGGTATTATTAGTTAACAGCAGGCTAAAAAAAAAGAGAAGATATGGTGCTACAGTATTAATAAAGCTGGTATAAAATGAGTTATACAGATGCAATACAAACATGATCCTGCTTTCTATTTGATGGGACCATAAAGAATCATGGTAAGATTCATCATATGACCGAACCTGAAAAAGAACAGTTTCATGGTCAGAGCATGCTGCAGGTGTATTTCTCCAGACACCCTACCTGTGTGTGGATATTACCCTGTCACTCAGAGTAATATGACATACAGTATATGACATACAATGTATGAATTACATCAAATCCCTCTTGTCAGTTCTGGTTTCAGACATCAAAAGCAAAATGAATTTGTCCTGCCTCTTGGGCCCCAGGAAGACAATCCTTTGCCTTTAATCCTCTGAACTGCTTTTGGAATTAAAGGAGTGATACTACCTGGATTGTAGGCTTGCACTTGGAGGCCTGTTCTGGTGTTAGCTAGGCCAGGTGTAGCACATATCTCTGAGGACAAATGATGTGTATGTGTGTAAAGGGATTAAGTGCAGCATGAATACAGACTATGAATGACTTTACAACCTGATGAAGGGCCATGCTGCCTGACCCTGGCCCGGTTTAAGTCTGGAGATGTGCTTAGAAGAGCTGCCCAGGGTGGTCTAGGGAGGCATCCGTGACACCCAGATAAGTGATTCTCTGATATCTCTGTCCCGTGTTACACTCTAAGGGTATTTGTACCTTGCAGCTCACTTTGTAAAAAGCCACTCTGATGACTATTTAATGCAACCTTGTCCTGTTGCTGTACTTCAAATTCAAATAATCCCTTGGTCTCCCTGCTTTTCAGGGCATCTGATGAACCTTAAATTCCTCATCCCCAAATGCTAATGGATATGGCTGCCAAAATAAACACAGAGTCCCTTACAATTAATTATTATTTTGGGATTCATGTAATGCTGGTTCCTTGCCTGTTTTTTTTTTTTTTTTTATTATTATTAGTTTGTTAGGCTCTTCCTCATGCTGTGTTGTTGCTAGTCTGGTAGATTGTACCAAAGATAGAAAATCCTGAGACTTCAAATAGAAGCAGGGACAGGGCCGGATTAAGAGCCACAGCTGCATGTGTGTAATTCTTGAGAATGATTCTGTTGAAGCACATCAGCCTTGTGGTTATGTCTGTGTGTCTGGATGTTTTTCAGTTCATACACATTAGTAAAATCATTGGTGTTAAAATGCAGAAATAAAGGCCAGATATTTAAGTGGTTTAAATAGATTCAACTTCATAGCTTCCCTGGACCTATACCAGTCTGCATTTGCTGAGGATTTGACTTAGTATAAAAGGTCCAAATATCTGTAAAAATAAAACCTGTAGAAACAATGTAGAAAAATTAAGACCCATGTTACATAATTAATTGTAAATCTTAATTCTTTAATGAAGTAAGATAATTTGACATGAAAATACAACTTTAATGCTGTAGATTAAAAGGATGGTTATTAGTATTATTGTTAATATGACCAGACAGTAAGAACTATTGAGTGAAACATGAGCTGAAGGACTTGGGGATGTAAAAGCAGTTAGTTCAAGTTCAAAATTACATCCTGTATAAATTCAGGTGGAGGAATCAGATTTGAGGTGTTAAATCTGAACCCAACAAGAATTTATTTCTACTATCAAGTGACTTCTAACTTGATTTGCTCTAGCAGATAAGTAATTGCCATATCTAAAAGCATTTCCCCTTCTTTTATTTATTTAGCATGCTTTCAGGCTGTCATCTACCTTAGATAAAAAAAAGAGAAAGGAGAGCAAGAAGGTAATTGGCTAAAATTTAGTATATTTGCCTTTACAAGGCAAGAATCTAATCAAATGCTTTACTAGCAGCTTCATATATACAATTTCATAAATCATTAATTAAGTCATTTTATAATTGCTGCTCCTATCCTTCATTCATCCTCAGTGTCCTACCTGTAGGGAGCTCTGAAGTTGCCTGTTTGGTGTTCCCTGGATGGCTGCAGATGGTCGCTCTTTTCTCATCTGTTAACTCCTTTAGTTTCCATTGAGTGGGGGTTTTTTTTATGGAGACTCTGTTATGTCCTTTAACTTTTCCCCTCTGTTCTCTCTTGGAACTACTTATCTTCATCACACATCTCTTTCAATCTGTCCCAAAATTCACTCTTGCTTTTTGCTGTATATCTCCTCACTGTTCACACATGGCTAATGCTTCATTCTTCCAATCATGTGCTACTCAGTCTCATTTAATGCACGGGAATAAAAAAGGCTTTTCACGGTGCCTGCTGTCAAGTGCATTTAAGGGACTGGATTCATGGCAGAGAGTAAAAACTATGGCTGGGGGCAATTAAATGCACTAGTGAAGCAGAGGAGTTTCCTGACTGCAGGGTCCACATGAGCATAATCCATCCAAGGGCTGAGAAAGTCTTATCCTTCAGTGAGGCCACAGGGAGCTGAAAGTCTCTGAACGCTTTGCAGGAGCAAGTAATGAAATTTATGGAGAAGCCAAAGAATATCTCATAAGGATGAGTTTATGAAACCTTACTCTTGCCTTGTAGGGGCCTGCAGGTTTTATGATGCTGCCTTGTTCAAGGCAACACCATTGTCAACATAGTAAGAGCCTTGGCAGCACATCAGGTAAGAGATAAAAATGGAAAATGGTCTAGTGAGACCCAGGTTTTGCTGGTTTCTCTGATGCCTTGTTACAGCAGTGGCCCTGCTCTCCTCTTCAGTGATGAATAAAAGCAAACACCACATAACCATGGCAGTAGGAGTGTAATAAATGTATAAAATGTGCACAGCTGTGATAATAATCCTGCCCCTTTTTTTTGGTACGTGGGTTGAGGTGCTTAGTTGTGCAAATAGCTGGAATAGCATCTCTAGACTGAACTTGTTAATAAGCTAATTGGTGTGCATATTAAAAAAGATTCTTAAGGTATTTACACATGCACAATAGAAGATTTTCAATCTTTTATCTACTTGGCTGCAATAAAGAAAATCAATTAAATGAAATAAAATGCCATCTACTAAGGATTAATGCTTGCAGAGATTCATTGCAGTAAAGATTTTTCAAGAAGAAAAGCTTAAACTGGTAGATTTGGGGGATTTTGTTTTATTTTTTTTTTTGTCTTAACTGTCTTACATATTTTCAGATGTGTTTCAGTTAATTTAAGTGTTCCACTTGTGTGTTCCTCTCCCCATCCACTTCTGTTCACCAAACAAAAAATTCATGTGCTAACCCAGAAGAATATCGTAATCCTTTAAATTACATTGAACCCTTGAAAATGTAGTAAAGCAAATATAAGAGGTTTCAAGGACATGCAGCATGCTTCTACTAAGAGTAGATCAAGTGCAATAGAACTGTTTCAAAATTAACTAGCTCCAAAACAGCAAAATCCTGCTCTATCTTCCTTCCAAAAAACTTGCTTAGATTATATTATGTGAATGAAATGAAGCTGGAACACCAGCTTCATCCAAAATCATGGCGTTCTGCTTTCTTCATCCACCTGTCTCAATTTGCGTTGCTGACCAACACTGAGCAGATTTAGTGTCCAGTGTATTTCTGTGCTCAAAATGTTAAATCTCATTATACACTCAATATCCAAAGGTGCTGCGCCACTTTGTTTCTTCTGGTGGTCAGAACAAGTTTCTAACATAATTAATTCCTCAATTCCCGCTCACCTGGCCATCCACACCAAGGAGAAAGGTGATCCACACTGGTATCCTCTCCTGCATACCAGGAGAGTTCACACCTGTTGTACACAGATGCAGATTTTACAGTTGCCTCCTGACTTAGGCACTGGGTTTGATCTCTAACTGGAAAAATTGTTTGAATAAAACGGTCCTCAAAAAACAGTTTATTTGATACTTCAGAAAGATAAATATGCTGCTGCTTTAACAAATGACTGCAAAAGTTTTGCTAGGTGGAAAGGTAGCTGATACTCATATGGAATGTTTTGGTAACTGAATTTGCTGCTTGTCCTGGGGTGATTTTGTGCTGTGTATTTCCCTATTGTCTGCTTATGCCCAGGAATGGGTCCTGTAACTTTAAGCTGGGAAGGGAGGCAGCCAGGGAACCTCCGGCACAGTTTGTTTTTAAACTGCTCTAGGTACTGTATTAGCACACAGAGTTAGTTTACATTCCTCTCTAGCTGGTGGCCCTGTTAGCTAGGAAGGGAGAAGTTTTTTTCTCTGGGACTATGGCTTTTGCTTCTTCTTCTTTATGGATTGTTTGGCTTGGTTTTTTTCATCCAAAAATCAGACCATCTCCGGGAGACATATTCAGCAAGACCCTCATCGGAAGCCGCCAGAGTCACCTCTGGCCCGGAGGAGATAAACCAGTGAAAGAAGGGACTCTAAAATCCACCATCTTTCTCCACAAAAGAGAAGGTTTATTATCTAACATTATTAATTTTCTTTTCCATGCCTGCATGCACCTTGCTTGTTAAATAAACAGGTTTTTTTTTCACTTTTCTCCAAGAAAATTGCTTTCAAACCTTGGCTGGGGGACGGGCTGAAATCTGCCTTTTAGAGGAGACACCCTTTCGGGAAGTTTCCTCCCAAATTTGTCTCACACTGGAACACTGCTGAATGTTCCCAGATGTCCTTACATACTGATTTAGCTCCTCAGCCCAGCCTGCCTGAAATTTGTGTCAGTGTTTCTGTTGCCTTTCCATAAGTGTGTATGTGTGTGTATGTTTGGACTTGCATGGCCACACTCAGTGAATGTGATTTTTTTTTCAAATTGAAATGGGGCAGAACTTGAAAGAACATCTTCAAAATGAGGTTGGATTAACCATCCCAACCAAAAAGTTGCATTTCTAAGAGATGATTCCATGCCTGATTGATTCCTGTTCAGTGCATCTTAAATATATAGCAGTCAGATCAGAATTATACTAGGGAAAAGAATAGTGAAACATCATGATTGTATTGAGGTGGAACAATTATAATACAATTAACTGCACTGCTTAAATGTTAATTTTTATGAAAGACATTCATTACGCTCTTTATCTGGTAAGTTGCTCTCAAGACTCATTCCAGTGTTCAATCTGTGATAGAACATGGGAAAAAATCATAAAATATTTAAATACTCTCATTATGTTTTGGGCAGCCTGTATTGACAGTGGATCCCACACTTCATTTACAACCAAGCTTACAATTCTTGCCACTTAGGTTAGGCATAGCTGCAGCTCCTCTGAGTTTTTGTTACTAAGAGTTAAAACGAGAGTTACTGAGAGAACAAACTGAAAGGTAAAAGGCCCTTGATGAGCCTACCATTTTTGAGACCAGCAGTGAACCCTTATCTTAATTTATAGGGCAGATAACAACAGCTAGATGCACTGCATGGCATCCAGTGTTGCGTACAAGACCATCCAGCATAATATGTAACACCAGATAAAAACAGCGTGAAATGGGATCCTTGTACATTACAGCATTTTAATCTGTTATCTTGTGCTTTGTTCTATATTGTTCAGTGCAACTTCTGCCAATTCATAGTAAAAACCCCAACAGGTACATCTGTAATTTCATGCGCTTACTAAACCACCTGTTGTTGAACATGTGCCAGTCTTAACTCTGACTTGCAATGTTTTTGCTGTGTAGCTGTCTTAGACGTCCACCTCCCTTGCAAAAAGGCTTTCATTTGGCAGGAAGAGTCTCAGAGATACCTTGGTCATTTTTGTCTTTGTGCTGAAATCCTTCTGTAAGAACGACGCATTCTTTGAAGACAAACTGAAAAAGATGCATGCATGTCACTGGACAGCGGCTAGCCACAGCAACTCTGAGGCTGCCTTTCAGACAACCTTTTCAAAACTAATTCCTTTCTGAATATTTTGAGGAAGGCTGAGGTTTTTTAGCTACATCTGCCCCTACATTCTCTGTAAAGTCTTCCAGGAATATTCTAAATCCAGAGGACAACTATGATTGCCATCCACCTTAGAGATGCATCCTTGGGCCCTGCCTAATAGCTTAAAGCACAGATGGTGAGTTTCAACACTTTTTCTGTAAATTTATAATGAGAAAAAAGTTTTGAATGAGTATAAGTTGTATAATGACTTTGACTTTAGCCTTCTCTGGCCTCCTTCTGCATGTCACACATCCTGGAATACAGGTTTTTCAGGGTGAGGCATTGTATTTTCACCAGTATTTGCCTAATGCTTTGGCCCACAGTGTCTTATTGACCTGAAGGTCTAGGTATGGCTATAATGTAAAAATGAATAATAATTTAAGCCTCTGAGAAGATAAGGAGTTGTTTTCCCCTTCCTAAGGTAATGAGAGCTGGTTTAGCTGCATGAACTGGTTATGTGCAGTCAGATAAACAGAGATGAAGGAGCCACTCAGGTTTTAGTGGCCATGGGGAATTTAGTGTTAGAAAAAAACTTCATTGATTGTTGCTTTCTATTCAGAATTTCTCAGCAATACTTTAGGACCCATCTTAACATATGTGAACGTAAAATCCTCTCTGTTATGAACAAAATGACAGTCAGGGAAAGGGTGTTTATTCTGTAATGATGGAAATGCTCAGGGAAGTTCTCGGGAGTACCAAATGCAACATAGTGTCAGACCCTTTCTGGAGCCCAAAAGAACTATGGCAATACAAGTAACAGGAATACTCTGCTGTGAACTTCAGTGTGAGGTGATGTTGACAGAGCATTTCCCAGAAAAAGGTGTTGCAGATGACCTTGCATCATGGAACATGAGCCGGAAAACATGATGGGACTCTGCTATCTGGAATATCTACAGCAGGATGAGTGAACAGATTAGGACCAGGTGCTGGAGGGATGCCTTCATTTTGTAATCATGCTGTCCACTGAAACCAAAACATGGCAGGATTCTCTGGAAGGGAGGAAGGATCAGCACGGAGGTGATGGAACACTGGGTTATTGGACATTTGCACTGGAGTGTGATGAACAAACATAACTCATTAGTTTGTCCCGAAACCAAGGCTTGCTTTTTTCCTTTCACAGATTTATTGTCAAGTGCTTTTACAAGCTGCCCTTGCGAATTTTTTTCTCCTCCACTAAGGTTTTTCCCTTTCTTTATACTCATTACTTATAAATGGGAGTGAAATGCTTATTAAGAGGACCTTACATGCTAATTAGTTAACCCCCAAATTCTAGATTGATGAACCTGGTATCATTTTAACAGGGATACTTAGTTGTTTCTACCCAGCCTTTGTGGCAACAACTGCATCTAACAAAATGGCTTTAATAATAAAGTGTTCCCTGCTTGGTGCTTTTGCAACATTGACTTATTCAGTAGCAATCATGAAGGATTATTCAAAGCACAGACCAATGGGCAGCATCAAGGACAATGCCTTCACAAATGCAGGGTAATCAATGATGTCTATTTTCTGAACAAGAATACTTTCAGTTGTACTGCAGACAGAATTCCCTCTGGTTGAATAAGCTGCTGAAGTGGAAAATTTTATTTAACAGCATTTGGTAAGAGTCTTGCAAGTCTCCAGTGAGTCATTAGGAGTGCTACAAAGAGTCCACTTTAGCTGAGAGTTGATTTTTGAGTCCTTCCTGGGTGAATATTGTTGTGAGAGGTTGCCGTAACCCTGCTGTGTTATCTAGCACCCTTTCTGCCCCTCCACACAGAGCAGCAATGTGAGTCTCGGTCAAGGACTCCTGAGTAAAATTGCCCAGCTTTCTAAAATTCACCAGCTGTGTCTAAAAACTAAAATACCAGGATATTTAAGTATGACAAAATTTATTCTGTTAAATCAGTGTTTACCAGACTTCACTGATTATCCGCAAGATCAAATGTTTCAGCCAGACCAAATCTGGCATGGTAAGAGCCATGTTGATCAGTGATCCAGGAAGCTACGGAGGGCTAATGTCAATTTTACCGGTGCTTCTTCACTTATCTCTCCAGTACCATGAGCATTAAACATGTACATCAAGAGCAAATGGTTGCTGGATGATGTGCTGTCGTGCTTCCTATTGCTCCACTGAGGTATGTCCAAACATGCCAGGTATCATCAGAAAATGCCAGCTGATCAAGCTTTACCTCACCCAGCCCAAACACGTGCACAGGATGACCATTTCCTTAGGAAATGGGAAACAAATTTTCAAGTTTTCCTACTAATAGATGGACCCTAAACTTTTAGGGCCAGACTCCTGTGAATGGCTGAGAAGGAGCAGGTCTCTCCTTTTGTGGATCTCCCATCCTGTATAAAGCAGCTGTGATTTGTCTACCTTGGTGCAAACTTTTGCTGATCCAAACCACTGGCTGAAATTACTGAAGTTCCAGGCAGTCTGTCCTTCTCTCTGCTTCTTCTTTCACTCATATTTGGGAGGACGGAGGGGGAAAAAGAAGATATTACTGGGAATATTTTGATTGTATCTTGACATTGAAGGTGAGAAAATATATCATGAGGTACAGGTGGGAAGGAAAAACAGTTTCTGAGAAACTGTATTTCCAGTACAAATTTCACGTGGTTGTCTGGGTGAATTAATATACACACTTTCTAGTCAGATTAGAAATCTATGGCTAACCTGTTGCTAACACTTCTATAACATTTGTGGAGATACAGCATCATGGAAAAGATAAGCAAAAGCATCCTACAGCTTTTACATCAACTCAGCTTGATGGCCCCTCTCTGGGTCCAGCTGTAGCCTGGCACAGGAAGAGAGAGCAGCAAGACAGCTCTGTCCTTTCTTCTCTCCCCTCAATGTCAGGCTCTGCATTAGCTGACACGAGCTGGGGCCAGAGCCCCCAGCCTCAGCTCCCCTGAGGCAGCACTGCACTCACACCAGCTCCCAGGGCCAGAAGACAAATGAGACCACCTCAGAAGGAACCTGGCTGAGTAATAGCAGAGACAGCTGGAAAGGTTAAAGGCCACCCACCAATTGCACTGCAGTAGTTTAACATTACTGGTCTCCCTTAGAGCACAGCCACCAAAAAAAAGGCAAAACCGTGAATTTTAGCCTATTATTTTGAGTTGCCAGAATGCTTTAACTGAAACAGAGCAGGCAAAGTCAATTCAAAATGTTATACACTGTTTGTCTGCATGGGAGACATTCTGAAGGGATACCCGAGCTAGCTCTCAGAGCTAGTTCAGCTACTGCGAGTAATAGAACCAGACTAGCGTGGCACTCTGCCCAGACTAATTTATCTGTCTTTCTGAAGGCAGGAAGTCTGACAGGTCTGCTTTATGCAGTGCCTTAGTTGTCACTAATGAGCACTGTGTAACCAGAGCCTCTGAACAGCACAGTAATCAATTTAAAACAGCTTTCGAAAGAACTCCTTGAAGCTGAGTTCCCAGCCCTGTTAATGATGCACAATGAGAGTCCATCTATGTGGGCTGGCTGTCTAGATCAAGCTTGCCTGACCACTACAGAAGCACAACACGAGGTAGAAGCCAGGTCTCTGTGGCTGGGAGCAGACACACCAGCCTCAGGTCTGAATACCAGGGCTGGCCCACCAGTGCACCTACTGAAAACCAAAGCTAAAACATCAAGGACTTGAGAGAGCACTCAGCCTGGGCTTGAAAAATCCCACAATCCCACCCACTGTCTGTAATGACCCTGTTTCACCTATTACTGCATTTTAAATTCTTCAGCATGCTGTTAAGTCAAGCCGGCAGTGAGAGGGGCAACAGAGATATTAAGCCTCATGGTCTGGCCCTGGCACTTTGCTTTGACATTTTTATCTGAAAGATAAGTTTTTCACTTCTTTTCTCTGTTTAATCTATTTCATTTTCCAAAGCCATCGTCTGTCTACCCACCTTACTTTCTTTTCAGGCGCTATTAGTTTTTTATTTTGAGGTGTTATTGACAGGTATGGTGCAGGCAAACTGATATCTAATGCAATAAATAAATCAGCTAGAGCTGAATCCCAGTTTCCTGATATAATCATATTGGAAAAAAGTATTGTGTTATACACATGAGACCCTAATGAAGTCAACACAGCTCCTCATGTATAAAACCAGCAGAATTTGATCCACTGAGTTCAGCTGGATATGGCAGCTCTCCAGATTTCTGAGCTGAACTATTCTAGTTTCAGACTTCACAGTTGCCAGTAGGAGCCAGTAACATTCAACATCAGAGCAGAACTTCCCAGAGACAGTCCTCTCTAGAGGTGATTAAAATAACATAACCTCCAGACGTATAACATCAACAACTGTATTTACAGTCATTGCTTGAGGGGATATTAGTTTAGTATGCGTTATATTGTAACATTCAAAATAATATTTATCGTAGCCTGAACCAATTCTTTGCTCTGAGCCATTTGTAAAAGTCAATGAAAGCATGAATTAATCTCCTCACTGTATTCTAACGGTTCAGAACCTCTATCTCCTTTCTTGAGTTCCTCCCTCTAAACTGCAATTTTAGTGTGTGCTGCTCACCCCACTTTATTTCCAGTTTTCATATAAAACTCATAAAGAACAAACTGGATTATCTAATCTTCCTCTTCAAACTCTGCTCTGCCCTTTCCAGAATATGGTGACTCATAACTCTCTCCTTCCTTTCATATTCTTTTCCAATCTGGCATCTCTGTGCATGGCATCCAGGCTATGTCTGCTTCGGAGAAGGGTTTCAGATTTTTTTGTCCCTAAACCATAAAAGCAACTCTAAGGCAAGAGGTTTTTTGCTTCTCTTAAATGCCTAATTAGCTCATCTGCGCTGATCGCATCTCAAGTGCTACAACACCCTCTTCAATGGTTTTGATAAAGGAAATCTTAAATAAGCAGCATCTTCCTGAAAATGGCATTTCCCTTACCAATGGCTACTTCATTAAGTTCTTTCACATCTATTCTCAGATGTGAAAATATACACCTAATTTTCCATGATGCCACAAAAGTGAAAGTGATACGATTCTCATAATAATTTTGGCCATGCATTCTTAGCAGGTTCCTACCTGTTCATATTAGTTGTACATTGTATCTTGAAATTTATTTTGACTCAATTCAATAGGATAGAGTGATAGACCCGTACAGTGCCTAGCCTGAAGGTTTTCTCATAACAAGAATTTACAAGCACTGCACAAGTATAAATTACAATGTCAACAGTATCTTTAATTTATATAGACGGAATAGCAACTATCATTTCAGTGGCTTTTTTACTGCATACATATTCGCTCATGCTTGCCCCTGCTAAAATAGGTATCGAGAATGTGGAGCTTCTGAACAGTGTGAGATACTGGAAATGCAGAAGATTATTTTAAACAAACAAGCAATCAAAACCAAAGAATAATAAATACATTAAGACATAAGCAAAAGCAATGAGAAATAAACTGCTAGTGATGTTAAATGCTTCCACTATTTTCTTCCACATTTTCATACTTCTTGAATGGATGAAACCAAAGAAAATTCCACTAAAGTTAGAAATTTTGTCCTGTAACACACCAGGGAATGTGGGAAAGTGGTTTTTGTCCAAGGTATATATTGAGTCTTGAGTATACAGTAAATCCAGCACTAGTATGAGATGGAAAAGTGCACCAGCGCTGCTCCTACTTGCTGAAACACATGTGGGCTCAGTACCTCAAAATGTGTAACCCACCAGCTCTGAAGGACACCAGCAGAGAGCTGCTTTTGGAACTAATACCCTGGCCTTAGAGAAGACCATGCTAACACATACTTGATTTTGTAGGTCCTTCTCAGAATCCTTTTCCTGCCAATATGTAAATAAGATGCTAATCAAGAGGTGTGCAGGGAAAACATCTTCTGACACGTTGGCGCACGGCATTTCCAAGCAATACACAGCACATTTATCATTATGTTAATGTGAGATCCCAAAGGCAGCACTGCCTTTAAGGCATACTTGAGCATGCCAAAGTTTTCCCTTTCGTAGGAGGCAAAGTAGAAGATAGATTTTTCATTCATGAGCATGTGAAGATTCCCTGAGTTATGCACAGCAGTCAGAAACCCAAAAATAAAATAATATTTTGCATCTGTGCAGAGATGTTTTTCTTCCTTCTCAAAACATGACTAGTTTACTATCCACATTATTTTCTCACTTTAGAGATGGCAGAACTGAGGCAGAGTTTAATGCTCCATTTTTTCAGTAATGCTGGCCAGCATTTTGGCTGCTAGTGGTGTTAAACACCAATTGTTTCCTTGTCTTTTCCTTACACCTGAAAAGAAGATTATCTAGATAAAGCAAACAAAGAACACAAAATCAGAGAGAACTCCTAAAGTGTTTGTCCAAGCCTCTAGCTCAAGGTCACACAGTAAGTCAGTGCAAGGGCTGGGAAAATATTCATTACTCCTATTTCCCAGCTCATTCCAACCCTCATGTCAGATAATACTCCCAAAGCTTAAAAGATGTTCCAAATGTCATATGAATTTTCTTTGAGAAGGGATGCAAATCTGAAGGATGTGGCTTATGGTAAGGAACAGCTTTTTCCTGTGAGCTTTAGGTGGAGAGGTTTAGCTATATTCCTATATCAGTAAATGTTCTCAAACTTTCAGGTATCCCAAGTTTTATTTGAAAATATAATTTGATAACAACTTAGCCTGTATCTCCTTATGCTTCTACTTCTTCACAAAAAGTAAGGCACAGAAATAATGAAAGCACACAAATTTATGGTAAAGAAACCATTTCAATACAGAAACTCAGTGATTTGGTGGTTGAACCCATGTCCCTCCTGCAAAAATTCAATATACATAACTTGCATGAACGCATCAAGAATCATCTAAACACCAGTTAGAGGTTGTAGCTTTCTCCTGTCTTTACTAGAAGGCTACTCCAGGAAAGTAGGTGTCACTCATAAAGCCTAGATCCCACATATCTGCAAATTATTAACTATCCTCAAACCATTCAGCAAAAGGCAAACAAAACCCAACCAACAAAGAACAAGCACTTTGTTCCTTCACCTTCAGCGAGAAATTGCACCTGACAGGTTCAGAGGACATACTGGAGAAAGGAGTGGGTTCTGCTTCTAACCAAAGACCCTGAACTTCTTTAAGATGCAGTTTGTTACGGTTAAGAGTCACTGCTCTGCCTTTTCTCATGTTGTTTAGTGATAGTGGGTTCAGGTATCAGAAATATGTTCTGGATTGTCATGGATAATTACTTATCCATCTGCACCTACTTTTACATTTATGTCATTTTGCTGAGAATATAAACAGTAGCAAATACATGCCCATTAAGGGTTTCAGATGCCCTAAAAGACAATTGAATTCGAAGTCAGTAAAAACCATAACAGAAGCCACAGCTTTTTGGTTCTTGATTCCTTTAACACCTTAACCTCCAGGTGAATGTTTTAGGTAGGCTTAATCATGAATCATGTATATGTACGAGGTTCAGTTTGGCAGCTTTCCCCACAGCACAGTAGTAAAACTGCACAAAACTAAAATGCTTCTGGTCAGCAGTGCTAAAATTTGTAAATGTTGCTTGTTTTCATATGATCATGTAAACTTTTTTGCTTCATCCTACATTACTTTGTTTTAATCTTTCCATGTGCATTAAGGTAGACAGCAATGGCTTAGAATGGCAACCTTGTCACAGTTAACCAAAAAAGCAAAATATCCATCCAAGGAATGCAACATTCACCAATGACTTTGGCTTGGCTTTCTCTCAGTTGCCAGGAACCTTCAATAAACTGGGATGCATTTATGAAACTGAGGAAAAACTAAATTGACATTCAATCTTCCTAAAGTCAACCAGAAAAGGGCACTAATTTTTAAGAGCTTTTTGAGGAATAACGTAAGCATTTGAGCAGTGGGAGACCTTAAAACAATACAAATGCAGGAGTATCTATTAAAAAAAAGAAAAGCACAAGTTAACAAAGTAATTGAAAGCAGAAAATAAATTAAGAATTTTTAGTTGGATAGAAAGCTCACCAACAAAACAACACAGTAACTGTGAATCACTTGCATTAGCTGTGTTCTTTACTAAAATGAGGTAATTTGTATCAGCACTTCTGCCTCAGAGCAAGTTTTGAGCCTTCACTTGCTCTTGGCATTAATGGGCTCAAGCTGAAAACTCTGAGTCTGTTTTCCAGGTGCTTCATAATCTACCTTCAGTTTATTTACCTTCATGGCAATCAGGTGAAACAAGCAATTATTTTCCCATTTTCAATAATCCTCTTATTTGCCAGCCCTTGAGCCAGTAAATTTTTATAAAACTAATTAAAAAGTAATATCAAATCTAACTATCATTTGATAAAGCAAAGTAAGTTCTTGGGAAGGCAAAACAGTTGTTCTTGTAGACAGTACTTTCTTTGGAAGCCCTGCAGCAGGCATTTTACAAGACTGAATGAGGCTCTGCCACAAACATCAGCAAACAGAGAAGGCTGAACATCTGCTGCTGGCTGTCAGCTGCTCCAGTTGCTGCTGTGACAACAGAGAAACCTCGCCTTATTGTCCCCAGACCTCGCACAAACTGAACATGAGTAGAGCTTAGAGTACATGTTGTCCTTCACAAATGTTTAGTTGAAGTTCCTTTAAATGCCTGCTTCCCAAGGTGCAGAACTAGCAAGCAGATGCTTTGCCTGAATTAATGAAAAATAAGCCTCTCCCTATCTACCTGTACAGGTAAGTGCCCAGCTTCACCTGCACCAGCTGGAAGGTGTCACCCACCCAGCCCAGAGAAGCAAAGAACAACGGAGCTTCAGGCGTCACTGAACAATTCTCACTTCTTTCTCTTTATTGCATTGAATTGTAGATTTCACCCTATTTACGGATGCATAACTAAACCTAAATAATTCAGAAAATGAAAGCTGAGCTCAGAAAAATGTGTCATGAGTTCTCTTTATGTTGCATGCCCAGCTGCAGGCCCTGACAAGGAAGGAGGAGGGTGAGGCAGGACAGCACGGAGAGCACAGCCGCTGACACACAACACGAGCGTGCCCATGAGCAAACCACTGCCCAAAGGGGCAAGGCAGACACGGCAGGAAAGGGGAGCAGAGCTGGAGGTCAGCAACAGAGCCGGGATCCCAAGCCCTGACCACCACGATGCTCAGACTGGGGCACACCACTGCCAAAGTCCTTGGCACAAGTAGCCTTAGGGCTGGCAGCGGTGTCTCTGTCCGCCACTGTGATGATTTGTCTCAGGTCACAGGGGTTAATTGCTGGGAATGGCAAATGAGAAGGGTTAATGATGAGCTGAAAGAAATTTCAGTATTGCTACTGAACCCTCTGATTACTTGGGTAACACTGTGGGAGTACAAAACTCTAATGCTATCATCATTTTCTTCCAGACGGTTAATTCTTTTAGATATATTTATATATTTTCTGTATAAATACAGGCACACAGATACATTTTCTCATTCCAGCAATGCTGGGACATGAAATAAGAAGCCTAGCACTTCTTGTCAGTGCTAACCTGCCAAGATGCCACATCAGCAGCCCTAGGAGAAGTGAAGAGCTCCCTGAATGTGTTTGATATCTTTGTTAGGGCTGCCTCGATATTCAGTCTTCCATCCTATTATCCAAAACTTATATACATTTATACCATGGCTGATACTTCTAGGTCATGTATGCCTAGAAGTTTTCTGAATTTTCAGCACTTTCAAGGATTATTTAGTGACATGTTCTTATAAATAATATTTTTTGTTCTTATTGCAGCTCCAGTGCCTTCTCTTCATCTGGAACTGTTATTTGAGTGCTAGAGAGATAACTGGATGTATCAACTATTCTTATAGGCATTTTAATGCAAGTACTGATTCACTCTTTCAACATCGTTTTAATATAGCTAAAGAAACAAAGCATTTTTCAAGGAAACTTCTAGAACTGTGAATAATATCACAAAGGTGTCTTTTACCACAAATAGCCAAGTGCAGATACTCATAATTTGCTTCGAAATCCATGTGTTTTTCTCTCATATTAAATACCATTAATTGTTTGTTACAGAGTGCAAAAATCCCCTTTTGCTTTAGGTATTCTACTGCAATTAGAAAATTGTAATTTTTACTCCACTTCTGCATTTCTCAGATTTAACTTATTGCTATGTAATTGCCTAACATTTAAAAATAGAATGGCATTCAATCCCAGAACCTATCACAGAGGAGTCTTAGCCAGCAGGAGATATCTATTTAATCACTACTTTGCATTGTTACAGCGACAGCAGGAGAACTATAGAAAGAATTGCCTTAAAAATTAAACCGTGGAGGATGTTAGGACTGCCAAAGAATGGATTTCTAAAAAAAAATAAAATTCTGGCACTCACAAACAAATCTGTTCTGTTTGTTTGTAATGATAATGCTTTCTCGTAATCATAGAGATGACATTTAGGTATTTCATTAAAATCAGGATACCCTGATCATGGGGACTCAGATAATTTTCTAGCTCCTTAAGACAGATGTTCAACTTACCTGCAGTGTTCTCAGGATGTAGCCCAGTGTTGCAATGCCCTGAACACACACTGTCCTCACAGTCACCATCCACCTCACATGGTCACCAATGTAGCATTCCTAGTCCAGCAGCAGTTCTAAATACATGGCCAGAAAACAGGTTCACAAGAAAAAAACACCAGTATTTTAAAACAGAATTAATATTATTCATTAGCCTGCAGTGGCTACCCTCTGTCTTAAGTAGTACATATTCCTAAAGATGCTCAGGTGCTCTAAACATCTACTCAAGGGGCCCCAATGACTCTGAAAAAGCTGCAAATAATGTACTTGCTGCTGGACTTTATTTTTCAGTGAATTCTACAAAGATTTTGTATCTGAAAGACATTAGGTACAGCAAAGACCCTTTTTCTTCTGAGTTATACCCATATTAGGACTATTGGCTTCTTTATCAGAGAAAGAGACCTTCTGAAAGACTAAGTAAGCTTGTCAGGATTTACCAGGAATGCTTTGTATTTTCTCAAAGATCCAGCAGAGCACACAATAAAGCTCATTTTCCCAGGAAAGGTAGGAAATACTTTCTTGCTTTGCACTGCATGCTAGTTTTGCTGGTTTCATCTTTGTTAAAGTGGCATTAATTCTGTTACTAGAAAGTCCTCAAGTAGCATATTTATCATTTGCACTGTTTATTTGCAGATGAGTGTTATCCCTGGGTGAACCTATGTGTGGCTGTAATAGTTACTCCAAAACTCCATGGTCAAGGATCAAGTAGAGCAGGCAACACAGCTATGGACATAAACCAGCACCCCTCAGTGCCTGCACACCTCCAGTACCAGAACTGATTATTCCCAATAACAAAATTTGAGATCCATGATGTGATGGGACATTTGCTTAGAAGAGGACTGCAGCAACCCTTACAACCTCATTAACCACCAGGGAATTGTACCCATACACACTGGGTATCCCAGCATGGTACAGGGAAGGAAAGCCATGCTAAAACAAAGAGCCATGGTGAGGCTGCCCCCAGTATATAGTAAGTACTATATACTGCATAAAATTGATTAGTTATTCAGTCATAATATAAATTAACTATTATTAACAACCATAGAATCATTAAGGTTGGAAAATTTCTCCAAGAATATCAAATCCTACCTTCAATTGAACACCACCATGTTAACTAGACCATGGCTCTAAGTGTCACCTCCAGTTTTTTCTTGAACACTTCCAGGGGTTGTGACTCCATCACTTCCCTGAGCAGCCTGTTCCAGTGGCTGATAAACCTTTCAGTGAGTAAATTCTTCCTGATGTCCCACCTGAACTCCCCCTGGTGAAGGCAGCTTAAGGAATTGGCAGCTTGAGGCCATTTTCTCTCTTCCTGTCACTGATTGCTTGGGAGGAGAGACTGACCCATGTCTTACTAGAACCTCCTTTCAGGAGTTGTAATGAGGGATAAGGACACCAGGCTAAACACTCCCAACTCTCTCAGCTGCTCCTCACAGGAGCTCCCTCCAGACCCTTCCCCAGCTCCGTTGCCCTCTCTGCACTGGCTCCAGCACTTCAGTGTCCTTCTTGTAGTGAGGGGGCCAAAACTGGACAGAGCACTTGAAGTGTCAGCTCACCAGTGCTGAGTACAGGGGGACGATCCCGTCCCGGGTCCTGCTGGCCACAGGATTCCTGACACAGCCCAGGATGCCATGGGTCTTCTTGGCCACCTGGGCACATGCTGGCTCATGTTCAGCTGCCGTTGACCAGCACATCCAAAGTCGTTTTCTGCTGGGCAGCTTCCCAGCCACTCTGTCCCAGCCCACAGCACTGTCTGGGGTTGCTGTGCCCCAAGGGCAGGACTCGGCACTCGGCCTTGTTGAACCTCATTCCACTGGTCTCAGCCCATTGATCCAGCCTGTCCCCATCCCCTGCAGACCCTTCCTACCCCCTAGCAGGTCAGCATTGCTACCCAGCTTGGGGTCATCTGCGAACTTCCTGAGGCTGCACTAGATCCTGTCACCCAGATCAACAAAGATATCCAACAGGACTGGCCCCAATTCTGAGCCCTGGGGAACTTTATTAGTGACCAGCCACCAACTGGATGTGGTGCTATTCACTGACAGTAATAAAATCCATGGTATTTCTGCATGACATTACATTACATTACATTGTCTAGCCAAGAATGCACAGCATCGCTATAACTGCACCTCCCAATCTACCTAAAGATGGAGGTCTGGTCCTGTTCTAGCATTTAACTGTCTTCTGAAAATTATGCTTTTATTTTTCACATTTGAAAACTGTGTATTTTTTTATTTCGTCCTAGAGCTGGTATTGCATTTCCTTCACACACACCAATACACCCACATGCACACCCCATACCCTTCACGTAACAGAAAACTTTGCAAATAAAAAGGCACTGTGGTTTATAGTTAATGATCTTTTGCTCTGACAAACAAAGGTTTTGTTGCTTTAGCTGTAATTCCACTAGTTAATTGGAGGACTTGCCCTTTTTATTAATTTAAGCATTCTCCTACTCCTTTGCAGTGGCTGGAAACTTTTTGTTGAAACAGTTCTCTGTGAGAAATGCCATTGAAACTAAAACCATTTTCCTAAATATAGAATACCTTTTTTTTTACAGCATTGTTTTATGGGGGGAAAAAGTATTTTCAACACTTCTAGACATTCATTTGTTCAGCTCCTTTGGAGTATGGATTTTAACCAATTAGGAGTAGTGCTCCATTATGTAAATTGCAAGGGCAGAGTAAAGGAAAAAGGTTTACTAGAAATTTTAGCACTGTCAGTAAATGGACTGTGGTTGTCCATTTTATTTCGGATGTTCATGCATTTATGAGAAAATAATAAATCCATGTGCTCCCTTTGTTTTTAGGAAATGTAATTTATGGATGTCTTATAATGAAGGTGAAAAAGCACCCAATGATGCACAGATTTAATTCCGATCTACTTCTATTCAGGAGAGTTTTCTGCAGCATGTGTTGCTTCTTAGAAATCTCCTGTAGCATATCCATGCATTCAAGTCACCAAAGGCTTGGATCTCGGTTTTGCTCTAAAATCCTCATTGTACACGACTCTTAAGCCTTTGAGGCTGTGCCTGCAAAACAGCTGGGCAGTCTTAAGGAGGTTTAAGGGCTTTAGATATAATACTGGACTATATACCCTGGTGGAATTGGGAATGACAAATGCTGAGCACAGGCAGTCCCATGGAGCGTTCTGCTGGCACTTACTTTGAAGCCCCACACTCCAGGCTTTCTCTTATCTCTCACCCTATGGCCAGTAAGGTACTTGAGAAAGGGAATTTTTGGCATTGAAAAGAACTTGGAAATATCATTTTACCTCCTCTGACACATTATGAAAAAAAAAAGGATAAGTCTTTCCTAAATTTGACACAAAGCCAAAGCCTTAGCCTTCTTGATGCTGTCAGTGAGTGGAGAGGCAGGAAAAAAGCTCATATCGATTACAGAAGGTTAAACCCAAAGGGACTGTGAAAATGTGGGTTTTCACACAGCTTTAAGAAAAATTGTTTGTGCCTCAGAGATGCTAAAATGTTGGTTTGAAGTTGTAAGCCGTGTCTAATGGCTTTAGTAACATTGCTATGTAAATTTGGAGCTGCGGAAGTTACTCAATGTGTACGATCTAGACGTGCACAGGAAAGTATATTCTGTGTGTATGAAGTGTGCCCTACCCTATTCATCACACTCTCCTTTTTTCAGTTGATTAGATACAAGAGATTTTTAAAAATCCTCTTATAAAAACCTGGACAGCCTCCTTGTGGAAACAAAGTGGTTTGATATATTGTGTTTGCTTACACACACACACACACACCTTTTATCTATGATATGGTTGCAGTATATATTTTGCCACTCCACGTTTGTGCACACAACTTTTTATCTAATAGTATCTGGAAAAACTACATTAAAAGTACTACACACTTCTGAAGTTCTTTTCAATGTTTTCCAAGAGCACATGTAAAAAATGTTCTTGTCTGATACTGGAAGTGATCCCTATCAGTTCTACTTCATAAAATTCCTAGAGCTTTCATTTTCATGTGCCTTCACATTCTTCACAACCAGTAGTATTGATATGCCATATAACAACCTCTCTCTAGGATGACTGCCGCAAATAAGTACTACTAAAAATATCACAAAGATTGATCCTTTTCCTCCTGCCTGGTTATCAATGTCCAAATGATTAGATAGTCCCCCTGGGCATAAACATGAATAACAAAAAGAGGCCTTTGAGAAGCAGCATAGAACACTCTGGACAAGCACCAAATTTTGCAGAGTGTTTGACAAACCTTAACCAAAATTTATACATAGTAAATCACTATCTCCTATGTGAAAAGAGTGCAAGATCATAACATCTATGGTCCTCTAGTCTACCCAAGGTTTTTCCTGGCCAGTTTATGATGAAATTGGTATGTGAGCAAACAAGAGGTGGATTCTGACACAGACGCCACTGGCACCACTACGAGTGTGTTTGCAAGCTTATTCTTCAAGGCTACACAGTTTCATTACACTTCAGATGAGCTGGTCTAACCTGTAATAAGAGATCAATAGCTCTACGTGCATTAGCCTTGACGTGGCAGTTTATGTGATCTGGTGTACCTGCATGCACTGGTGTGCTCTGTGTGTCTCTGACACCCTCTTCTCACTGCACATGCATGCAAATAATGTCAAGCAGCACACAGAATTTTTAAAATTGTAGTTTACAGACCCCCAGTGCCCAGAAAGCTAAGAATACCTTTTGCAGTAATACCATTACTCCTGTTGAGTACAGTCTGCTGTGTGGAAGAAAAGGAAACATTCAGTCTTGGCATATAGATTTCAAGGGACTTCATGAACATGTGAGAGCACTTACCAGACATGCATATTTACAGTGTCATAGAATCACGGAATGGTTTGGATTGGAAGGGAACTAAAAGGTCATCTAGTTCAAACTCCCTGCTGCCACAGGCAGGGACACATTCCAGTGGACCAGGCTGCTCAGGGTCCCATCCAATCAGCCTTGAACACTTCCACGGTTGGAGTATCCACAACTTTTCTGGCAACATTTTCCAAAATCTCACCCCCTGCACAGTAAGGAATTTATTCCTAATATCCAATACAAACCTGCCTTCTTTCAGTTTAAAGCCATTCCCCCTTGCTCTATCACTGCACACTCTTGTAAGAAGTCCCTCTCCATCTTTCTTGCAGGCCCCCTTTAGGTACTGAAAGGCCTTGATAATGTTGCCCCAGAGACATCCCTTCTCCAGCTGGAACAACCTCAGCTCTCTCAGGCTTTCCTCATAGGAATGGTGTTCCATCCCTATAATCATCTTCTATATATATATTTATAAACAGCAGCAGGAACAGAAAAGAACAGAATACATGCAGCCCTGCTTCCTGGTGTGATGACTTTTATAAGCTTGGGGCCGAACTAAGAGGATTATGAGCATTTCTACTTCATCCTCTTGGGCTTTTCAGAGGTGCAGAGAAGTCACCTGAACTGCACCATGTCTAAAAAATGGCAGCGGAGAAGAGAAATACCCTGGACAGAAGCCCAGAGGTGAATTACTTCCAACAATTCTCTGGTAATGTTGAATACCAATTCGTTTCTAACAGCAGTTTTGCTCAACCACATACACAAACAACAGATTCCATCTCCTCAAAACACCACACTGGGTACCTGACTTCTACTCCCCAAGAAAAAGGCTTGCTCATGAGATTCAATCAAATGCCCCCAAGTCCAAGGCAGCCTGATGCCTTTCTTTCTTTTTCTGTAGCAGAGGCAACAGACATCTTGCCATGCCCTTCTTCAAGAAGGGGAGGAATTTCCACCAGCAGCTTGAGTTGGAGGCTCACTGGGTCTGAAGGATCTTCAGGTGTAGACAATCAGGGTGCAGAGGCTGGGGGAACAGGGTGGGGAGAAACATCCCAGCGAGAATTGTGGGGCTTCTGGGTTTTTTTTTATCTGAAGAGTTTGATAGCTTTGGTTTAGTAATAGATGATGTAGCACCAATAAAAAGGTAGTGGTGGGGGAAGCCCATTCCTCACAAATTCCTAATAGCTAATGAAAACTGTGACCGAGTCATTACCACCATAGGGGTTCTGATTACATCTGTTGGTACAAGACTGATTTGTCTTGGCCCACAGTCAAATGCCATCTCTGCAAACAGCTCACAGCGATACTTCCAGTGGGGGGTTCTTTTGGAGCCGCTGACTTAGGTGGCACTGTTTGGTTTACTGTTTTCTTGTGAATATTCCCAGACATTTTGGTGCCTGCCTAAGTACAGGGCTCGCCAGGAGCAGCCAATACAGGTCATAAAACACTGTAAATAGAGAATTTCCATTTCAGCTGTGCCTCTGTCCTGAATTCAGGACGGCTGCCTCTGAAGCACTATACTTAAGGGTGCTTATGATTCACAAGAAGTTTCCAGCCCATACAGTAGCTGCAGCTTTTATCTCTTTGGCTTTGATCTCCTCTGTATTCTCTTAAATATAATTAAACCTGTCACATCATTTCCCATCTTCTGGCTTTCTCCCTGAAACAAAACATTCATGCACAAATTAGGAATTTTAAACAAAGACAGTTGCAAAGACTGATAAAATATATTTGGGACATTTCAGCTCCACCTCATATATCATTTACTGACAAATGTGGTGCATTCCATTCTGACTAATTCCTGAACCACAACATTTTATTTCATTTTTTCTAGCACAGTATATTTTACTGCAATTTTTCTTAATGTCTGCCATTGCTAACCTGGAATCTTCTTGTGACATGAATTTGACAACACTGGCATAAAACAAAGCACAAGCCTCACTGACAAACTGCATAAACTTCATCTTGTGTTTTGACACATTGATTTAACTAATGCAAAAAATTTGTAAGGAAACAAATTCTTTGAAACTTTCAACAAATCTTTTCATTGTTCAGGGTTTTAATACAGGCCAAAGCTGTGTTTGCCCCCTTAAACCACATCTAAGCTCAGTGTCCAAGGAGATATGAAGTGTACAATATTGCTAGGAACCATTCATTTTATTCCTTACTGCACAGCAGACAGAAACGAAAAACAAACTATTTTTCAAAGCTGTATTGCATTGTCCTATTAAAATCTGAATTCAGCCCTCCAAATTGTTGTATCTTCAGCAAGAATTTCCCACTTTTTATCTGTAAGATCTTTCCTAGCATCTCTAATTGAATTATCCCTTTACACTCCAAGTAGTTATGGGTTTATCCTCACAATGCGCCCTCCCATCCCATAGCAGCAAAATTATAACCATCTTACAGATGCAGACCTGAGGCACAAAGTGATTACATGATTACCCACTGTAGCAACAAAAGTTTGAAGCATAGCAAATTGTTATCCTGTGTTGAAGGAATGCTTTAACACTGATACTAGAAGCCTGTGGAATAAGAAGAAAAATTAAAAATAGCATGTTAGGAGGACACCTGGCATGATTAACTCAGCTGAACATAATGCATTACGTGAAAGACTGAGGAACTGCATGGAAAACTACAGAAACTACTGAATGCACTGTGCAGAGTTTCATTAAAATTGTACTTGAGTTACAGGAGGTGATGGCTCCTTCGGAAGGGCAGGAGCTTGTGGCTAACACCCATAACAGATGAATCACAAAATGGGTTGTACTTTATCTTGCTGGATCATGTGAAGAGTTTCTCTAAACTCTGCCTAAACAGGGTGTTGCCAAGTCACTAGCCCTGCCCAAGTGACCTGAGCCAGGGGAGGACAGCCAGGAGGAGGCAGAGTTGCTGTGCCCATGCACTTTTGTGTGTGATTGCATCAGTTCTTGTGTTTCCCAGGACCACTGCGGCAATTGCACACATGCAAGAGCTTTGCAATGATTCTGAATGCAGCTATCTCTCAATACCAGCCAAGTGACAAGTCTAGAAACCAGAGATCCTGGATTTAGTTAGTTTATCCATAAGAAGATTAAAAAATGATCAGTTTGGTTTTAAGAATGCTTAGAGGGGGAAAAAAAATGAACGCCAGGTATTTCCTCAAGCTAACAAAAGAAGACACTGCAAGGTGTTCCAGCATATGGGAACAAAAGCTACACAAATTTCAGTGGCTTTAATTGATGTGATTATTTTCACCTTTAATGCAAGTCTCATGATATAGGGATTTTTCATAAAGCCTCCAACTGCTGTAATTATTTCATTCCTAGCATCAATGTTTTCACTAACAGAAAAATAAAATTGATTTCTATCCCTCAGTGGCTTCACACAAAATACATTTAAACTATGAATGCTGAAGTCTAAAGTACAAAATAGGAATTTAAAAAATCCACACCTTTTTTATGTATGATGTTGGCAATGGGGATATTAAGCTGGGAATTAAATGCACAACAGTTTTAAGTGAATATGGGAGGTACTTAGCAATAGATTGTACAGATGTGTTGCCCCATTATGTAGAGTCTTTAATTTGCATGAATATCTGAAATGAAAAAAAAACTTTATTTGGACTTTTGGATATGGAAATATTACAGGCACTTTGGCTTGTGTTGTGTGAAAAGTGGAATTAGATACCTGTCATGGTTCTTCCCCAAGTTTAAAAAATGCCCGCAGAATATGATTCCCAGCCCCGTTCCCCTTTCGCAATGCATCCTGGAGAGATGCTCTGTCAGCCTCATGCTGCAAATACCCTGCAAGAGCTGTCTCGTACATTCCCAGAGGATTTTTCATCTTTCAGCCACAGATCTTGGATACTTTGATTAAAAAAAAAAAGAAAACAAGAGTAGATGCTCAGAATGAAAGGATGAATAAACAAAACAGAAGCCCAGCACCTTGAGAACGTGTGACTACCTGAGTCTGTGGTTTACAGATAAATGAAGGCTAGACAAGTGAGCACACAGCAGTCTTGAAGACAGCACATTCTCTTTGGGGGGGGGGGGAAAGAAAAAGAAAAAAGACACACAATCCAGTTCTGTTAGCATACATCGTATGAGGGGATTTTCAGTCCTATCAGACACTATCTGATGTAAAAAGTTTTGTCAGCAGCTTGATGTGACAGCACAACATGACTCAAGAGAACCTCAAAGGAACTGATTGTTTCAGGTGTATTTTGTTTAGAAACAAAATCTTTTCCCAGGTTCCAGTATTCAAAACAGTGCCAGGCTGGAGCAAACTCATATTGCTGGAAGACACAGATACTTTTGCTGAGCTGGCAAATATTCCTTCTAGACATGCTCTGTAAAGCATGGGGGGCTGTCACATGTGCCTCGCTAAATGAACTGAAATGCTGAACTACCAGCAGAGGTTATTACTTATAGAGCACTGCTATTTCAGGTGTATACAGAAGATAGTGCCCAATAGGTAGGACTATCCATACTCCTCGATTTGAGCACTGAACACATTCATTTTGGAGAGGGAACAGAAAAGGAGAAGTGTAATGAATGAAGAAAAAAAGAAGATGAACCAGTTGTGAATGCCACCTTTACGGCTCTACTTTGAGAGCACTGTCCATTCATTACATCAATGAATTGTCTCATCCCACCTACATGGAAATTTTCTTTCCATGTCCTTGTACTGCACTTGGTCCATTGCTGACATCTTGCACTGTGCCAGCAAAACCAACTCAGTAATTACCAAGGACTCACTTGAAGGGAAGAAGCGTGAGCCACACATTCCCTCATTCCCACAGAAAAGCCTTCGGGGTAAGCTGCAGAAATAGAGGAGAAAGTTAAAAGGATACAGAGAAATATTATCAATTATTGCCTGTGATTTATTTGGCTAAAAGATAATACCAGTTCTTCAGTTGTCCAAAGTGGGCCACTGTATTTCTAGTTATTGTAGAAAAAAGGGGAGATATCATGTAGGAGGTAGGTGGGAGAGTATGATTTTCAACTTGCCATCACATAGTTGTGGAAGGTTTTAGGTTATTTACTAGGGCAGGGAGAATTAAAATAATTGACATTTATCCCTTCAAACAAATAAGATCTAAACATAGCCCTCTTTCTTCAGCAGCTCAGCATGACTTAGGGAGGGCAAAAGTCCTCTGCAGTGGCTGAGGTGTGATGTAGACCTACACATTGACAGAAATATCAAAGAAGCTTCACAACTCACTTCAGATCACAAAAAACGAGGTGAAATGCTGTCTTCAGAGAAATAGGTTCAAAAGTTATATCGCTTGACCATTTTCTAGTTGACTTATAGCTAAAAGACACATTCAAAAGATTGTGAGCTACAGTGTGACAAATAAACAGTGAGAGACATACAGTAAGGGAAAGAAAAAATGGAACAAAAGTTGCAAAATTGAAAACATAATATAAATTGAATAATCATGGCAGTCAATAACCTCTGCAACTTTGGCATTCCCTGAGACTTAAGAGTCTCTTTCCAATTATGTCTCTTAAGTGAAGACTTAAGAAATATAATTGGAAAAAAAAAAAAAAAACAAAACAACCCTACAATTAGGAGAGCCAAATTTTGTTTGAAAACTTCTCCCTTCTCTCTCTACCACCTCTAGACCTGGCTGAAGAAATCTGGTATTTTTATTGCTGGCTAAAAGTTGGTAGGAAAGCTTCACTCAGTTCACTTGAGTATTTTTAACTTTACAGCCTTTGGAAGAGTTTGCAGGACTTCACTTCTAATGAACCAGTGCAGTTGGGATAGCAGTCAGTGTGTTCCACTGAAGTGCTAAAAATAAAACAGCATAAAAATGGGTGTGACAAAAAGGGTCTTGGAAAGCCACCGAGACACGTACAACGTGACTGTTCAAAAATAGATAAGCAAGTGGAGCAGGGACCTAAACCTGTCCATACCTACACGCTTCGGCCAGGTCCGCTGTCTTTGCATACTTGTCTCTCGACTGGGTCCAGGCATGGCTTATTCTGTCCTTCTTTCTAAATAAAGGAATATCTAAATCAAACAACTCTTCTGTTTCCTGTTGCCCTCAATGCCTGAGCATCCACCCACTGGAGATGAGAAGCCTTTCAAGAACCACTCTGTGTACTGACATCACTTGTGTTGATAATACAGAGAAAGCACTCTTTGTGCAGCCAGCACCATCTCACATACAGTGTAAAGGCAGCTGTGCCTAATTGCATTAGGTGTTTTTTTCTCCAAGGCCTTGAGAACAAACTGTGTGTCTTATTTGTCAGGAGAGCTCCAATTGTTAGCAAGGCAGACCCATAATTTTTTATGGGCTTGGTGTGTTGTTTCTGCTTTCACTGATTAATGAGATAGTGCCCCTTCTAGCAGGTCACAAATTGGATTCTGTAAAAGAGGACATTAGAGGTTTACAGCTTTTTTGGGAAAAGAAAGAAAGAGCAAAAGTAAGCAAGTGCACGACACAATGGGCATTGACCAGCTCTATTGGAACTTTGTCATTAAAGCACCAGGGAACAAATGATCATTTCTCGAAGACTACTGATATTCTGATCTACAAGGCAGACACATCCAGGATGTCTTTGTCCTTGAGGGTTTATTCTCACTGAATCTTGCACGTAAACCTAGTAAGGTCTTGGTATGTGTCCCACTCTCTGTAATGTCCTTGGGAAACATGAAAAGCTTCTCAGCAGCAGGCTGACTTTAGGTGCCCCTCCATCACTTCAGAGAATGGCCCACTCCAGTGCACTGGTAGTAGCATAACAAGATTGAGAACCTCTTGAAAGCACCTGCATTACACAGTGCATCACAGCTACTGACAAGGCACATTACCTCGGTGATATCCATCTGATCTTTCACTGCAGTGATGGCACTTTGGTGAGCTGTTAAGGTAGGAATTGCTCTTTTCATCTGCCATGGTCCAGCAGTTCTACAGAAATATTTGGTCTTAACTAAATGATATGATGGTCAAATATGTTTTACTTCTAATCACTGTTTGGATGATTAATTTTGTGTACATTCAATCTAATGGGCAAGTACTTCCAAGAGTAAACATATTAAGCAGCTCTTGAAAAACCTATACAAAACAAGATTCTAAATCTGCTTGCAGTGCATTAATCAAATGGCAGAGTAAGCAAATATTGATATGTAATTTAATCTTACAAACTGTCCACAAATAAAGACATATAGATCCAGACAGCGAGTTTCCATATGTGTCCCTTGGTCCAAAAACAAGCATAAGCCCCACTGCATTATAAGGCAGGGAACATGAGTTTAAGAATGTGCTACTTAATCATCTGAACTAGAGAGTGCAAAAATATATCAATAATAGATTTTAATTAAAATGACGTCACTGAGGATAGAGTAAAGCAGACACTAATGCCAAAAGTGGCCTCTTGATCAGCACAATGGATTTGTGCATCATGGCTGAACACATTTTTAGACTGTTTGGTAGGGTTTGCAGTGGACTTCAGGGCACGGCTGTTAGCAGCAGGGTGTTGCCCATCTGCAAACAGAGCTCAGCAGTGTTAGCAAAATTAACTGCAATAAGTAACTGCAAGGAACGTGCTGTACTGTAGGCAGAGAAACACCAGCCTCTATGAGACAGGGATAAAGTTGTCCTACTCCTGCCTGAAGTGAGTCATTGCTTCAATGATACACCCTGGCTCTGAGTGACCCTGGAACAGACCTGTCCCTTCCACACCTGAGCTCCCACAGCTCTGCCATGCCAAACCCTGCACGGGTACAAGGACTCCTTCCACATGGTTCATGTGAGACCCTCTTTAAAAGTGCAGCTCCTGACAACAGACATCTCTGCAGCAGGGATTCCCTTGCAAACCCTGTAGAGACGCCACAGGAGCAGATACCCACGCTGCTGACCCGTGCTGGAGCAGGGGAACAGTCCCTGAGAAGAAAAAGCCCATGCTGGAACAGGTTTATCCTGAAAGACTGCTGCCCATGGAGGACCCACACCAGAGCAGGGGAACAGTGTGAGAAGGAAGGAGAAGCCAAAAGGAGCTATCAGGGGGCTGATCACAGCTGCCCATTTTCCATCCCCGTGTGCTATTGGGTGGGGGAGGGGGGTAGAAGAGTGGTATCAGAGTACTGAAACTGAGCCTAAAAGAAGCCATGATTTGTGGAGAATCCTAATTTCTGGTTTCCCTAAACTCTTATCTTGAGCTAGAACACATAGGGCAGGCACGCTCTTCTCCTGCTGGTTCAGGGCATCTGATGCTCACATAGGTGAACCACTTATATGTACAATTTACAAGCCCCTGAACTCCTGCCTTTTCTGACTCACAATCGATAAATGGCACACAGAGACTCGTGATGTTGACTTAAAATAATTTGATTTAAATACCCATTAATCTATTGCGAAGGTCAAGACCAAGGTTCATAAATCTAGGGACAGAGAGTGCATGTGCAGAACACTAAGAAGAAATGGAGCGATAGGAAATAAATACACAACACAATAATGAGAGATTAAACAGTTGATACGAGTATGATTGATGAGCTTTATCATAGAAAAATTGCAAAAGCTCTCTGATTTCTTCTAGAAAAGGATTATAGGTATCAAAACCTCAGAATTTATTATTCTGATAGATATCACATGTGAATTACTTCAGGCATCTTTTAGCATAGTGACAAGATCCTTCCTATCAGGACAACATGCATTTCAAAGACAATAAGCATTAGTTTCCTTCATTACAAGAAAACTGTGTATACACAAATATAAAATATTGAAATAGCAGTACTGGATATTAGTTCAAATAAAACACACTCTTTCTTTTCATAGGCTACATCCAGATGAGGGAAAAGTATTTCACTTAAACTGGTTTTGATATTTCTATACTATGAAGTCCCAAATCTAGTAATGTTTTTTCATAGAACCACAAGTTTCTGCAGGAAATATATGGTTGTCTTGCCAGGCAATGCATTTTTTGTCAAGTGTATCCACCAGGCCGTAAGAAATTAGCCTCTGTAATCCATGCCAAAGAGTGTTTTTCTCTACCAGACTCCCCTGAAAACGAAAAACTTCCTGTGTCCAACTTCTGAGCTGTTGCATTCAGTCACTGCTGTGATTTTTGCTGGCACATGCTCTGTCCCATGGAGCTGCTCCCCAGTGCTGCTTTGGCAATTCTGTGCGGGTGTGAGGCCAAAGAGTCACCTTCCACACACAAAGATTTAAATCATTCGAGGAGCTGCTGGTTCCTGAGTGTGTGGAAGGGGCACAAGAAGGCAAAGCTGACTGCATAGACCCTTGAATAAATTAGAAGAGCCTTAGGGTACCTAGAGGCAATTCAAGCAGAAGGAGCTACCCACACTTTGCCCCTTGCACTGATGCCCTGTAAAACTTAAAGCTTGGAGTGTTGCACTCTTTGGAAAGGGAAGCCTTAAAATGTCACTGCTCACAACACGAGACACGCATTTAAAACTGTTCCCTAATTGCACCACGTCTGTCTCCTGCCTCCCTTCCTTACACTTCCCAGGGAAGCAGTGATTTCCTGTGAAGGAGAGTGCACCAGGGTGCTTCCTTGGAGGCTCGGTTCTGCAGCGTGCTCAGGGACTCGGGGCTCAGAGCAGCCTGCGAGTGACGACCTGCGAGTGACACCCTGTGATGCCACGCTCTGCCCACAGCTGAGTGTCACTACACGCTGTACAGAGTGTGTGTTTGCTGTACTACAACATGAACCAAGGTTCTGTGCTCAAAAATGGTAACTCATTTACCTGCAAATTGTAAACATAGGCTCTACAAGCTGTGAGCCACAGATGAAGGCTTCCTGAAGTCCTTCAGAAAAAATACAATGCCTTGTTCCAAAGATAGAAGATGCAAAGCAGCTCTGGCAGAAACAAGGAGAGCAAAAGGAAAATCAGGTTCCTGAGAATGTCAAAGCACCTTTCCCATCAGTTCTGAATTTATGTATTTTTACAGTGTTACAATTCACAGGGAAGAACTGAATTTCCCAATTCTCCTTCGTGGTGTAAGGCATTTTTGTAAGGACTTCTCATCACAATTTGCCCTGTTGGTTTCATTTGAAGTTAATAAGGTATGTGGTGTGGGAACTGTACCTATCCAATCTACCATGATTCTTCAGGCTGTGAGATAAACACACTGAATTATTGCCCATTGAAAGGGATTGCCATGCAGTGACAGAGGAAATGGCAAGGCAGCAGAAATCAAGAAAGGATTTAAAGCAGGTAGATCTGAAGGGTGAAAGGTTGCACCTGGCCTCCGGTACTTCCAGACTGCTGTTTTAAAATGTGTGTAGCTTGTTCATAATTGAAAGTTTGAGATGTCAGTTTTGATTCTTGCTTGTTTTGATGATTGCCATCTATACCGAACACGTTTTTTTCAATGGAAAACAAAAAAGAATGATCATTAGTGGCTCATGCACTGGCATTAGATATCATTAAATAATTTGCATTTTCCATTCAGTAGACAGCATTGACATCTCTGTCATTCTAGGTACAGTAAGAGAATCTCAGTAATTTATGGATTGTATCATATGAAATGGGTTTGTAGCAAAGCATTTTCTAGATTCACTCCACTGATAACATACACCTTAGATGATAGAACTGCAACAGTTCATTAACTGGCAGTACCTTCCAAACACATCAAGTCTTCTTTTACATGTTGTTATGGTCTTTTGTGATGAAGAGTTATAAGCTCAAATGAAATAAAAATTGAGGTACATTTTTATCCCAGGTCTGAATTGCTGTTTTTGTTTTTTAAAGAAAGATTTTAATGAATTTTCTAGTTTTGTTCTCTGATATTACTTATCATTTAAGGATGATACAATAATATATTCATCATTTAGGCCCGTATTCTTCATGTATTTCTATCTAAAGTGGGTTTAACCTGATTCCTAATGAACTTTGTTATTTTTACCGTATTAAGAAATGAAATGGCAATTTCTAAAAGAAGCTGATGGGGATTACTCCCTACAACCTACAGATGTTAATTGGGATCCAGACTATGTTAGGTTTTTTGGTAGGCTTTTTTTTTTTTTTTTTTTGTCTCAGCATCTAGTACTTAAAGGTAAGGTTGTTAACTGCCTTTAATTAGAAAATTGCCTTTACATTCTCTGACATTTGCTTCACATTTTTTCCACACTTTACTCAGTGGAAATTAATTTGGAAATGATACAAGGTAAGGTGTCACTTGCCGGTTGTGTCTGCTTGTGACTATTCTGTTTTTAAAGAAGGAAATATTAACTGCCTGTTTCTAGGATAAGATGCCCCTCTTATCTTGACATGATTCTCTGATCTGCCCTGACTTTCCTGGTGCCCCCACCTCGCAGCTCCCCACGCAGTTCCGCAGGAGGGGAACGCTCCCTGTCCTGCTCAGGGAACCCCACAGCAGCGCTCGCCAGCTGACAAACAGCACGAGCATTAATTGCTGTCTGCATCCATTTGTGTGCCAAATCTGGCTGCTTTCTGTCTCTGAAGAAAATTGCATACAAAATCAATAAGCTCGGGGAAGATGGCTATAAAAATGCAATTCTTTAAGTGGAAAGAAAGTAAATTGCCTATACTGCTCAGGTAGTTTTGGATTTGTTGCCTGTTTCCATATGAGAGGTTTCCTTCCCAATAACTTAAGTCTCAGAAATTATTGTTAGTCAGTGTAGGCTTAAAAGTCTGATGCATTAATCTTTATATATGTTCCTTTCTATTGCCTCTTACTTTATTTATGGAAATCATTTTGCTGGAGTAATACCATAAGCTAAACAACTTGTTTTCATGAGGAACTGAAGTTGTAAAAAATAACTCAAAATAAAACTAGACATGAAATATCATTTGAAAAGCACCACATAACAATTACAAATATTTATTACTTGCAGTAAATATTGCTCCAGTTTCTATGTAGGTGAGGCTTTTTAATACTGCTACAAGCCACTATTTATACCTCTTCTTTATCATCCAGGAGTTTAAAACCTCTCAAGTGCCTCCTCCTTACTTTGAGGATTCACAGACCACCTAGTATCTTTTAACACATCGCTCATCTAAACAATAGATTTACAGCTCTGAAAATAAACTTGGACTACATGCAAGAGCTTTGCCCACAGCACAGATAGCAGCGTTGGTGTTGGAGTAAAAAAAAAACCAACGAAAAAAATCAACAACTCAGTTTGTTGCAAAAGTGAAGTAACTAAATCTCACCTGAATGGCAGTAAAATATAGAATGGAAGGATGTTATTTACCTCCAGTATCTCATCAGTGGTTCTCAAACTGGTTTGATTCTTTTAGACTCTCAGTGAGCTCCAAGCTCACATACCAGTGAGCCAGACACTCAGCTTGGAAGACACCACCAGAGGAGTAAGCACTGTAGATGTCACAGTGTTTACAGCACCTGGCCCATGAACTAAAGGAGAATAATGAAATAAGTAAGATAATTGAACGTGTGCAAATAAACTGAGCTTGATTTGCATCTGTAACTCTGGAGCTGGATATGCAAATATCAATCTTTATGCACTAATGTTGCACCTGCAGGAATAATCAGAAACACTGTTTCTGGTGTGAAATACTTTGCCTATGTATGAATGTGAAATTTTAATCAAAAAGAAAAACAAAACAAGCCCACCTCTAAAACCTGTGAAGATCTTGATGCTGGGGTACTGAGGAGATGGGGAGGGAATTAAGAAACTGTGGTTTAGTTGGCATCTGAAAACCTCTGTCTAAACTTTTCTCATTATCTGTCATCCTGGGAAGTATCTCCAAGCCTGTTTTTCTGTTCCCATCCTGCTGCTGCAATCTCACAAAATTTACTATAACAAAAGTTACTATTACTGTAACCCTGTGGGCACCATGTGTGTCTCACAGTGGTGCTGCATGCACAGGATGTATGATGTCAAAAATGTATCAGGGTATTCTGCAGACATTTAAGGCTTTAAATACTCTCATAGTATGGCAATACTTTGATCCATTAGATTTACAGCTGTCGAAGGATTTGTACTCCTGCTTGATTTAAGCACACCGACATTCCCATCAGCCAGCTTTTGTGCTCACAGTAAGGACTGCATGGGAACTCTGGCATGTAAACAGTACTCCCTCATCCCTGCCCATCCACACTAAAAGGGCAGATGCTAGTCCCAGAATCTCTTCACTAGATTGCTAATTAAAATACCATTTGCACTAGTGAAATGCTGAAAAACAGGTATTTTCTGATTTTGTTTTGAAAATAATGCAAAAAAGTGCAGAATAAATAAGGTACATAAGTTGCTGTAAAAGTGACTCAAATCTGATCAATTCCCAGCATTTATGAAGAGGATTATAAACAGCTTCATTTTGTATTTTTTACAAACAAATTTAAGCTTGGTTGTGATTGATCAGAGCCATGTTTCACTGGCCCAAATCCCTGTCTAAACATGCTTCTTTCTAGTGGTAGGTAGCAGCATCAACATTCAAATTAATTAGTTTACAAAACACCATGTAAACAGCTCAGAATACTTCTAAACCTCATTTCAAATTGGTTTATAATTTCAGTACTGACAAAATAATTGGGCTTTTTACTCTTCAGTAACCTTGCCAAATACTTTCATAGAATCAGAAAATATCCTGAGTTGGAAAGGACTCAAAAGGATCACCAAAGTCCAGTTCCTGGCCCTGTACAAGACACCACAAAAATCACACCATGTGCCGGAGAGCATGGTTCACACACTTCTTGAACTCTGCCAGGCTTGGGACAGTGACCACTTCCTCAGGGATCCTGTTCCAGTGCCTGGTGGTTAGTTTAATGTTCAGGTAAAAGTTTAGCCTTTACATAAGCCTATCAGCCTCAGTTTATGTCATGAAATGGTAACTAAATACATGGCAGGTCCCCGAGCGAAGATGTGGAGGGTCCATTTTTTTGCAGGATTTTAAGAAGAGGTTAAACAAAGATGAAGCAATGATGGGCAACATTCTGCCTTTGCAGGTGTTGAACTGAACTTGATATTGCTCCCTTCTTAGCTTGCAAACTGTTAATGGCCTGTGATTATTAGAGGCTGTTTATAAAATAATCAGACTATTAAAAAGACAGAACAAATTGAATATTCCTGCTTCCACAAGCAACAAATACTTTAAATGAAGGAAAATGCAAGTAAGAAATGCATGCTCCCAGGCCAGTCATCTTGCCAAATGAGCCTTTAGAAAGTCTCCAGATTGAAAGTGTGGCAAGTCTGAGGTTAAAACAGCAGTTCCTATACTCCCACGTGAGAACTATAAGCCTTAGGCACACCAGTCCAGCTGGTATGAAGAAACATCTTTTAAAGATTAATCCTGAAAAATACTCAGGAGCTGTAGGGGTAGGAGTTTGCATTTTAGTAAGTCATAAAAGGAAAGAGTAGCAAGTATCTCCCAATGCATGTGGCTCCTCTCAGATCTTCCCCTTGCCAGAAGCACCTGACAAAACTCAACAGAGAGAGCACTCAGGCTGGGCAAATGAATATCTCCTAATGCCACACACTTAACTGTAAAACTGCCAGCAAGGAGCACAGTCCACAATACAGGTTCATCCTCTCCAGTATCTTGTTCACTACAAGCCGTGACACACCGTCTCTCCAGACCCACCACCTCTGCTCCCCTTCCCTGTGCCCAGTATTCAGCAGACCCTGTCCACAACTCTGATGTCCAATGAAGAAAACCTGCCTGTTTCCTCCAAGTGCTTTGTGCCCAGGCCCAGGAAAAAAATATACAACAGCTTGCAAACTACCTGAGCATCACTGAATGCGTGGATGTCTTCATATGATTCTGCACAGGCAATATTTTAACATGATCCCATAAAAATACAACTACAGAATTTGATGTTTAAAATTCTCTGCTGAATATTTGCTTTATTCATTTATCAGTATTGCCTGCTATTAATATTGTAACAATTTTGGTTTGGTTTGTACAGCTTCTTGGGGGATAGGGCTCTGTTGCATCACGAGGATCAATGCCTACATGTTCTATTCATGTAAATGGTAATTAATGACTTGAAGAGTTTGTGTTCATCTTTGCAGTGCATTTGGGCTACACAAACATTTTTGCTAATGCTGGCAGCTGGCAAAATACTGGTAAATAATGAATAATACAACTTAGTTAATAACAGAAAACCAAACACATTGATTTTATTACAAATCAGCTGTTGGTACTTGCAGAGAGCAGTATCTTTCTCCATATTGCTAATTACTTCAAAACATCAAAAGCTTTGAGCACTCTAAATTTCATAGCTTAATTACTCAAATGGAGAGAGATTTGCATTTCAGGTAGACAGACCCATTGGAATTAGACTGCTATTATCACTTTATTTTGACACCTAATTACAAATAAGTACTTTAGGTCAGATGAATGATTACATCCAAGATCTGCTGACACAGCAGAAGGGCAGTAAAATAAGGAAAAAGTCAGCTTAAAGTCATCTTTAAGAGCTCCCACATCTCAGCATAATAAAGTTTTAGATACGTCTGCAAAGCCTTCAAAAAACAATTATTCTAAGCAAAGACTTTGGCATTTCAGCAGCACATAAGCCACTCCATCTTCTCACCATGGACTGCTACACTCTGAATTAGGGCTTTTTACTTGGTTTGTGTGGCAACCCAAAACTTGTGGTAGTGAGGGGGCTACGGGGGCAACCTCTCTGAGAAGCTGCCAGAAGCTTCCGCGTGTCTGGCAGAGACAATGCCAGCGGATTCCAAGATGGACCTGCCATGGGCCAGGGCCAAGTCCACCAGCAATGGTGGCAGTGCCTCTGGAATAATGTATTCAAGAAGAAAAAGGAAAAGAAGTTATTGCACAGAAACAAGTTGCAGCCAGAGAAGGAAGGAGTGAACATATGTGAGAGGAACAACAATATAGACATCAAGGTCAGTGCAGAGGAGGGGGAAGAGGTGCTCCAGGTGCTGGAGCTGAGATTCCCCTGCAGCCTGGAGGACTCCACGCCGGAGCAGCTGGATGCCTGAAGGAGGCAGTGACCATGTGGGAGGCCCACACTGGAGCAGGAAGTACCCAGGGGGGGACTCGTGGAGAAAGGAGCCCACGCTGGAGCAGGTTTGCTGGCAGGACTTGTGACCCCAAGCGGGACCCACATTGGTGCAGCCTGTGCCTGAAAGATTGCACCCCATGGAAAGGGACCTACACCGGAGCAGTTTGTGAACTGTAGCTCATGGGAAGGACTCACAGTGGAGAAGCCCATGGAGGACTGTCTCCTATGAGAGGGACCCTATGTTGGAGCAGGGGAAGGACTCCTGTCCCTTAGGAGGGAGCAGAAATAATGTGTGATGAGCTGATCATAACCCCCATTCCCCGTCTCCCTGTGCCACAAGGGGAGAAGAGGTGGAGAACTGGGACTAAAGGTAGGCCCGGGATAGAGAGAGGAATGACAGAAGATGTTACTAAGATTTGGGTTTACTTCTCATTATCCTACCCTGATTTGATAATTTAATTTTCCTTCAGTTGGGTTTGTTTTGCCCATGCTGGTAACTGGTAAGTGATCTCTCTCTGACCTTAGCTCCACCCAAAGTCAACCCACCACAGGCTTGTCTCAATCCCAGGCTTTTCCCACTGCCAAATTGCCCTGCCCAGTGCAGGTATGTACAAGATGTGATAAGAAGGAAGCAGGTATGGGGCAAGAAATTGTTGTTACTGGGGCAATTATATCAGGTAAGCACAGTACAACAGCATTAAAGCATGTATCCCACCTTATGGTTTTTGTTTTTAACATGGGGAGTTGGTATAATGTCCTATGCAGCCAAATTGCATTTAAAAATCGAGCCCACCCATTGTGTTTAGAGGCGCTGCCTTTTAAGGATTAGCTACAATTTCATTTGCATGCCGAAAATTTACAGCCACATCCACAGCATGCAAAGTTGCTTCATCTCTCTCTTTAAATGGCAATAACTAGAGCCAGTGGTTAAGCAATGGAAGTTCATTCAAAAGTAACATCTGTTTGTACTTCAGATTTCAAATCACATTGTTGCGTTTGCTTTTCATCAACACTTCAGCTAAGACGAGCAGTGGCATTTTGCATAACATTCAAGAATTTGCTTATGCAAAACACAGAATAATTACTTGTAAGATTTTGAAGAAAAATCTCATAAGAGCTCACATTTTCCACATTCTCATCTAGATGTAAAATGTATAAATCTAATATTCTTCCACTCCTCATCTCTGTCTGAGCTTTTGTTAGATGACATGTGCTGCTTTGCACATGAAAAGCATTATTTCTGCGAAACTAGCCTTCTCCAGCTCTTTTGGTTTGTGCTGCTCTGTGGTACACTGGTTTCATTGACTTCTACACGGTGCCATTGATCAAATGATCTGTGCTAGTGTGATAATTAGATCCTACAGATGCTGACTAAAAGACAGCTTTTGAGAGTTTTACTGGATAACTCGCTCACAAGTCCTTATGGCCCAAACAACACAGACTGATATAAAGGCAGAGAGTTTAAAGGAGTCATGAAAATTATATCAGCTGGGGGTCAGGATAGCAATTTCTCATATTCACCAAAATACTGAGATTAGAGCAGTGGAGATGCTCAAAATACAGTGCAGGTGAAGGTGGTTCAGAGGAAATTTATACCTGTAACCTGCTGTGGTGACCTGCATGATCCCCCATGCATCTTTGTTCATGTGCTTTGAAGTCCTTCTCAAGGGAAATGCTAACACAAGGAAGGACAAATCCATAAAGGAAGAAAATAAATTTTAAATTATAACAATTTTTAAAAGTTTTTCAGGCTTCAACCAAGATTTCCAAAGGTGACCAGTGAATTTATGTTTCTCATCAGCAACACAGCAAAAGGCCCTGATCTTCAGAAAAGTGCTGAACCACCTAGAATAGTTAATATACTACTGAACAGCCTTGGAAAGCTGGGCCACGCTTTGCACAAAGGTGAAAAACTTAAAGTATCGATTTCATTGGAGTTATGCACTCTTCTTTTCTAGTTGATATTTTTTGCTTGTTTGTTTCATGAAACAATGGCAGGCTGTGGAAAAGGTGGGTGGCGCGGGGCGTTCTCTGTTCACAGCTGGGGCGACATTCCAGCTGCCTGTAGGACTATGGCATGGTGCAGACTGGGACTATGTGTTTTCCTTATCCTTAGGCCACTGTCCCTGTGGAAAGCTGCAATGCACTCTGGCTGAGTGGTGGAGGAGGGTGAGGACAGGAGCATGCCATGATGTGATCATGTCCCTGCCCACAGCTGAGGCTGTCAAACCAGGGAAACAAGAACCAGCAGACACCTCACACCCTGAGCAGCCCCTGCCTGCATACCTGGACTCTCCTAGCCTCAGGTCAAGGCTGTCCATCCCACATCTCCCTGACAGCCAGGTGACATCTGTCCTGGGCCGGTTTTGTCCCCAGTTCCCTGTAACACAGACACAACATGACCAGAGCTAGTGCCAGAAGCTGGTAGCAGCCCTCTCTAACGCGGCTGTGCCGTCATGAGGGCTGTTGGTGCTGCATCTGTGTGACACAGCTGTTTATCTTTTACCACTTGAGTGACAAGAAGCAAATTAAGAAAATAATAAAGAAGACATTTTAAAAAGTGAAAAGTGGAGAAAAACACTCAATATTGGCAATGCTGAGCCTGCAGGTTAAATGGCTAGAGTAGCCATTTAAAGAACAGCAGCTCAGCAGTGGTTCAAAGGGTCCTACTGTGTGCTTGTAAAAGCAATGGGTCCTACTCACTGCCCAGTATTAATGATTTGCATGGTAATTGCTGTTGAGGTTTGTGGACTTTTCCAGGGAGAAAAATGTATTTTGAGCTGACTGAAGGTAATTGTCCTCATCTTTGGAGTGTGAGACATGTCTAATGCCAAATTCTGCATCAACAAGTGCCTGACAGAGCTGAGGACGTTTGAGCATTTACTGCTGGACTCACATCTGTTTTTCTCAGAACTGAACCAAAAGATATTTGCAGGAATGATCTTGTGCTCTAACTTCTGTTTGTCACTAAAACAAAATAGATTAACTAGTTTTCTTCTGCTTGGTTCACTGTGGACTATTACACCCTCTTGAATTACCAGGACAAGGGGCAGTGGGCACAAACTGAAGCACAGGATGTTTAAATGTCTCCCAGGATGGAACATCTACCTCCTTTCAGAGATTCCCTCTGAACAGCAGGAAATTCTCCCTTTCAGGATGTCCTGACACAGGTTGCCCATGGAGGCTGTGGAAACTCCATTTCTGCAGCTATTCAAAGTCTGCATAGAAATGGCCCTGTAAAAGGTGTATATTTTGCTCTGCTCTGCAGACTCATGCTTAGAGTGATTTACAGAGTGCAGTTATTCTCTTCCCTAATTTTTTTCTTCTTTTGGGGCGGGGCTTTTAGCTGCTAGGGATTTTTTTTTAGTTTCCTTTACAAGACAGCATCATCGAGAACTAACTAATGACAACTCAAGAACTGTGGAAAACATCTCTTCCCTCAGAGAATTATGCAAAGTTTGTGAAATTGTCCTTTTGTTTTGAAAATTTTGGGTCAAATGCTGCTCTGCTCAGAAGAATTTGGGGCAAGAACTGGCTAGATAAACTGCTGTGCGTCTTTCTCTCATTTTATATGGAAAAAAAAAAAGAAGTGTATTTAGGAAAAAAAAACCAAAAATCAAAATTACATTAATACTCACTGCAATCAAAAACAAAACCCAAAGCATTCTCTATGTTGTTGAGCGATGACCTGTTAGGGAAGCAAACAAAACCCGGAGAAGGGTCTATGGGCATAAAAAAATTGTTCAAGCAACTCTCTTATCATGTCCCCTTCTGTTCTGACTGTCCCACATTACCCTTTCAGAGGAGGTGCTCAGCACAGAAACTGGTACTTAATTAAGTTTAATTTTTGCTTTGCTCTTTCAGTTCACCTTTAAAAAAGCTGAGAGCCGTGTCTTTTCCTCAGGTGTGCCAGAGGGTGCTGGGAGCAGTGCTCTGTGCAGTCTGTGGCAGATCCTTCCTCACAGTCAGCGACTGCACAGCTCTCTCCCCTCTCCCACATCCCTGGGGATTCCTCAAGGACGGGCGGTCTATTTTTCTCTTCACAGTGTCCATATCCATCCTAATTAGTTTGAACCAGGCTGTAAGGATTAACGAGATCCCCTCAGTAAGAGGCTTTCCAGCGAGGGTGACCTCCCACCCTCCCAGGCTGTATGTGTGTGAGCTCACTTCGGGTATTTGGAGCACTGTACGTGGTAGACCTGCATTCAGAAATGGCTCAGGAGACTCCTATAGTATTTTCCCTTTAATCTCTGGAAACCAGACACTGAATTTTTCCCTTACACAATTTTCTGCTGGTATAAATGCCACCAAAGTTGACAAAAAAATTCTGATATCTATAGGCCTGACAGGAGATAACAGATCCCTGAATATACCCTCTCTGGACTTCAGGGTTTTGATATGCTGCTTCTAATTCTCAAATTATCTGTCCCTCTCATTTCCATATCTAGGTTACCATATTTCACATGATGTTATTAATCATATAAATACTATTGATGTTTTCTCTTGTAGTCATTGATTTTGGCCTATCTTCTGGAACTTTTGACTGCTTTTATAACATGGCTATGTTGCTATGACAGAAACTAGATTTGTTTTAATAGGATGACAAAACATGAATGCAGAGAACTGGAAGCTGTAGTTCTGCAAAGATTTCTGGTGACAACGCTTTGGGAAAATTGATAAAGCCACAAGTGTTGTTGGAACCTGATAAGGATTAAATGTGAAGATAAAAAAAGCACACAGTGGGTTTGTTAAACAGAACACAGGCACAGTTCACAAAAAAAGTAAGGTTAAAGAGGACATCAAAACCAGGGCCCTGAAGTGAGTTCAGACTTTTGTATCCCACCGTGATTTCTCCTTAGTGCTAAGATCAATGGGATTTCACCTTGGCTCTTTTAGAAGTTTCCTGTAACAAAACTGCTGAGTTCTCACTATGCAGCTCATATCCTGGCTATTCTGCAGAATAAATCTCCTGAGGACAGATTTTTCTTTCCATTACCAGTCAGGAGAACTCCAGGCTTCAGCAAAATGAACCTGGAGTGACACCAGTGCTAATCAGAACACAGTATCCTGCCTGAAGGGGGTGGCCTTCAGGAAAAGTTCTTATGTTTCTAGCCATTTCTATTTTGAATTTCCATTCTGTTTTACCAATTATTAAAAGAAACAAAAATTGTATTTCTTATTCTTTTTACTGTTCTTGAAGCTTCTACTCCAAATTCTGCCACCATTATTAAACAAGTCCTCCTTATGTTCTTTAGTAAACGTACTTATGTTACTTCCTGCCTACTTTTGATTAAGTAATGCTCAAGTTGAAGCCTACAGAAGACAGAAAATCTCTCGCTGCCAAAGTGTATAAAAGTTTTAATTACTACAAAATACTGCACATATTGTACGAGTTTCCACTGCATTTTCCAGCGCTCTTCTTTCACCCCCACCCCAATGGGCTGTAACCACATTTCTCTCTAATACCAGTCTTAAATGCGTGTTAGTTTATCTGCATTTTAGCTGTCCTCTCCTGAATCTCATCTAATCTTTTAATTTCAGTTCTGTGATGAGAAGCCCTAAACTGCACACGTTTGTGATTGCATCCTTACCAAGGCTGCCAGAAAGTTCTTACTTGGGAAGAAGCAAGAGTTATTTATTTCAGTCACTCATTCTTATCCTTAGCAGGCCAGGCTAAACTGCACTAGGGACATTTACTTCTGGAGAAGGCTTAGGTAATGTGGAAACTCATATACCATATTACATCTCTATCACAGATAGTCCCCAGTACACTGAGGATGGCAGAGTTAGAGAAATGTTATTTCTTTATAAGACAACTCATTCTTTTTTTATATGTATCTTCATGTAATTTTTGCAATATCGCTGAAGAGTCTTTTAACCCTTTCCCTCAGTATGCCTCCCACTAAATACACCACACTGCCACCATCCACTAGCATTTCTTCTTAACTAACAAAGCTGAAGGAATGAGCAACACACATAATTCAGTTTTCAAATATTAATTCTCTTAAACCAGTCTAAACCAGCCAGTCACTCCTAAAATGTTACACTAATCTAATGCTTTTCTCTATACTTGCAGCCTCTGTCCTGGTTGCTGTCACACCATCATGCCAGCTTAAAAGTGATCAAGCTGTATTCATCTTATTTTACAGAGACAGCATTAAGAAGCACCCTTTCTTTCCTTATTCAGAAATAATATTCATTTCAGAAGAATCCAGAAAAAAATGCCTTCTTGAAATGATGCTTAAGTCACAGAATGTCATAAGAACCACATCTGAAGGGTTAAAGGGATGGTATTAAGGAATATATGCTCTTGTTTTCTTATTATCCAGACAATACTAAACCACAAAAAATATATGTTGCTATACACTGGACAACAACAACAGCAACAACCACAATAAGTGCTCATTTCTTTGAGAAAGTCATTGTAAATCCCTCCTTCGAGCTGTTTCTTGCACTTGACCCCAACTGCCCCATAGCTGCTGCAGCCAGCGTGGGGGGAGCCAGCAAAAACCCCACTGAGGGCCCTGGCATAAGTGCAGGGCAGCAGGAGAATTCTGCTTCTTAAAAATATAGAGTTATGTCCTGGCAGCCCCTTACATACTGTAAGGGACTTTTACATGTTGTAGCTTCAGTGTTGCAACAAATTTGCAGGTTTGTGGTTATCTCTGTTGTCATACAATACCGCTGCTTGTCATCTTCCAGACAAGGTAATAATGAAAGACTGTAGGAAGGTCTTTAAAATTCTGGTGAAAATGGGCTATGCTGTCCCTGAGGAAAAGCCACCCTGGAGTTAATAACCCTGGATTTCACCTTCAGCCAAAAAAAAAATAAATTCATAACTCTGCCTTTCATTCCCACTGATTGATTTTATATTTTATTTTATTTTAAACATATGGTTATAATTTGTAGTTTAACTGTAAGCTGCCATATTGCATATATAGTTATTCGTGCTGAAATGTAATAGAGCTGTGGTGTGACACAGCTGATTGAAATCAAATACACCATAAATTTAAAATGTCTGCCTTTACTGTGACAGTTAAGGTGTCTGAATTATGCAGAAGAAATAACAGAAATCATAAACTGCATTTTAAATACCATGATAGTCTTAACCACAGAGAGCGTCTGATCCACAAATGAATAAAACTCTACTATTTAAACATGAATTCCAAATGGTTTTATTTCTTAAAAATCTAGTACTGATTTCAGTGAATTCAAGTGGCTTTAATTAGTGTCTCTGATTAGAGGCTTCCTTGGGCATTTCAAAATGTAAAAAATATAAACACAAGCTCTGCCAAGACTGAAAACCAGGCGAAGTCCCCACAATTATTTTCTACCGTGTGCCATGTCCACATAATTTTTTCCATTAATATGAGAAAGGCTACAATATGTATCCAACAATTTTGAGACACACACATTTTGCAATGCAAACTGTATTCCTTTCTACGTCAGACTGAATGCTAAATTAATATTAGGGGGAAAAGCCAACAAAAAAAAAAA
>VYZT01005999.1:58161-75299 GCA_013400735.1 Pomatostomus ruficeps
AAAAAAAAAAAAAAAAAAAAAAAAAAAGGGAAAAATCAAAACCACAAGAAAGCTTAGTAGTCCTGGTATTTAGTGCACTATTCTGTGTTAAAAGATTTCTTGAGACAATGCCAGACACATAAGTCTTCTTAACCACCACAAATCTAAGTATAAAATTAATTTCAATCCATGGACTATCAAAGGAGAAAGACAAGACAATGTCTCTGTCAACAACCACCCTCTCCAAGTAATGTAAAATTCAGCAAACATTTATATTCCTGAAGCTATGGAGCTGTTCACACTAATCCTGACCTTTCAAATTCCTGGGCAACCACACCAAAACCTAAGAAATCATGTACACCTGCTCTGATACCAGGCTTTGCTGGAAGTTCAAGGGTCTTCATAACCCAATTTGCCTTTGTGTTCTTGAACCTTTGGTTTCCCCCTTGTAAAGCAGCCCTAGATGTGACTCGGAAGACCTGGGAAAACCCTCAGTGCTCCAGTTTCTGCAGTGCTTATGCCCATCAGTGCTGATCATAAGTGTATTCTTGCTCTGAGTTTGAGACCAGAGTCTTACAAGTGAGAAAGCGTATGGGGGAGCTTTTTCTCACAGTTCAATTAAATAAATGATGTCTCAAATTTAGAAATTATTGTGTGTTTCCCATCTGAAAGCCTACCTCTCCTTTGCCCATAAAACTGCAGAGTAACCAAAATAACATTCCAAACTCCGGTGAGAGATACTCCCATCCCAGAAGAAGTCTTCTTTCTGTGACCTGTCCAGAAATCAACCTTAACAACACCAGGCATTTTCAGCTGAGTGACACATTCAGTTGAAAGAATCAAACAAGACTAGCAGCCAACCACAGCTCAAATTGTTCATGCAGGCTTGTAAGAAGTAGTGAAAAGTGAAGCCATGGGAAGAAGCATCTATTCTTTTTTAATTAGGTGAAAACAAAAGATGTAAAACAACCTACTGCATTTCCAGATCTTCGGGGGTTTGATTGGAAAGCCACCCACTCCTGCTCTAATTGCTCAAAAAGGAGCTTCCTCCTTATTCATTTGCATCTCTTTCTTGTCTCTTTTTTTTGCAGTGAGATGATTTAGCACCAGTGTCCACTGAATAAAAAAAAGCCTGATTAATGTGCAGCAGCTGACATTATAGCATATACATTCATGTTAGTGATGGAAGAGCCTCATGTAATTGGATCAGAAATTGGATAAAATAATAAAAAATTTAACACAGGCTTTGTCTTTATACATTACAGTGGGATGGCTCTGAGGTCAGGAAGTGGGAAACAACTAGGGGAGTTTTATATGCTTTTCTGGTAAAAATTTGTTTAACGCATGCCCATGATTAAAACGAATGTGGGATCCCACTGCGACACAGAGGTGCAAGAGAGGGAATAATAAATTGGTGGCATTGACAAGGTGTCATTTGTTATCTGCTTTAAAATGTCAGGTCATGTCATTGCACTGAAATATTTTCTCTCTTGATGTATGTCTTCCAAAGCAAGTTCAATGTTTGGCGCTTTTCGATTTCAATAAAAGAAAACAGCTTTTAATCTGGAAGGCATAGTAACCATCAGGAAAATAAGGTCAATTCAAGGCTCCTATTTGAACACTTTTCACAAGCCTTTTGGAAAAGCCTACTCTAAGTAGTCTGGTTCATCATGGAGCCGTATTCTTACTCACAGAGCCCTGAGTGGCTTTCTGCCCATTTTTTCCTCTTTTCAAAAAAAATTAAATATGTTTCTGTGATTTCAGTACCAAAAAGTGAAAAAGAGAGACATTATAATTTCTTTAGAACTTGAGTCTTGTGATAAATAGATTTTTTGATTACGGAGACTATTAAGGGAATGTTTCCCAGGCTGACATTATCTACGTGCTGGAAATACAGATGGGGAATTAAAATAAGTTATGATATTATATTCATGACAAAATCCATGAAATAAACCAGACATCTTATATGAGAAGAGAGCAGTTATTACGTTTGTATTTTTTGCATTAATAGAGAGTAAACCTTTTTTTCCCATAAATCTATCAGGAATGAAAATGTGGGGGAATGAACTGATAATGATAGAACACAATGCAACTTCAAATTAAGTCACAAATTTAACTCACATGATGCATTTACTCCAGTGAAGGGTTATGGAAAAAAACCTGAAGCTTTCTTCTACAAAGTGTTCACAAGCACAATTCTTAATGAACCCGACCATTAGTTACTTCTTGATCCTCCACTCCAAGGAGTACTTTATGTTATTGTTTGGGAAACATGCCTAAAATAAAAGCACAATGTGACAGTGATGAGACGCAGCAGCAGCAAGTTAAAACCTAAGTAATTTGGTATTTTTCTGGGTAGGTGTAGGCCAAAGTATCCTGGATCCTGACTTGCCTAGTCCTTGAGACACAGAAAGGCCGAGAGTAGGACAGGTAAAAAACAAGGGTGAGAAGGTTTTTCCAGCCCATTCTAAAACCAGTTTTTACTAGATCCTGCTTCTCTAAGCTATTTTTGGGTTCTGTTTGGTTTTTTCCTCTGTGATACATTCAGTTCATCAGTGCTCAGGTGAATCCTAAAACCAGTTACTTCCAAATGAAGTTATTTAATATCTCTGGGCCACTTTATCTCTGCCTTTTATTGTGCATTTATCCAGAGGAAGATTTGGAAATGCAGCAAGTAGTGCCATAGAAATGAAGATCCTAGAATTGTAAATAGACTTTATTCTGCTTCCTCTGTACATCAGTATCAGCCCACACTGGCTCCACTGAAATCAGCAGCCGCTCTTTTTTTCCTGTCACCCTAATTAAGATCAGATCCTGGTCCACTAAGCCTCTCTTTCTCCAGTTCAACCATATCTCAGAACTAGTAATATTCAAACAATCTCTCCTTACCACAATTCCTCTGGATTTATCCCTCAGAATTTCAGGAGATAAACCTAGTGGAAGAGGTGAGGAGAAACAGGGTGAAATTGTGCATTAAAAAAAAATCTATACCAGGTGTGTATTAAAAAAATAATATAAAGCAATTTGGCTTTGTTTTTTGGGCCCTAATTGCTCTCAGTGTTAATGTCTATTTTGTACAACATGACATTGTAAAGTCTAACTTCTGCCCAGCGCCTCACGGAGCACACAGCAAGTTCCCTGACATTTTTCACGTTTCTGTAGCCCAGCTAGGAAGTTTTACATCACCTTGAGCTGAGTGCCTTGAAGACACTAGAGAAAGCAAGCACCTCCAGTTATGAGGCAATGTTTCACTGCAGCTATTACGGCACAATTGTTTAGACTAGCGGAGTAATAAATGGCCCAATTGTCCACAGGGGACCAGGGATTGTCAGGCAGGGAGGATTATTGCTCTTGTCTGTGGTTTATTAGCCAGCACTTTGATTCAATGCCTGATACAGATTCATAATTAAAATTTAATTTGTGTGTGAGCTTGTAAGAGAGAGACAGACAAGGAAAATATTCATGAAGTGTACAGGTGATAAGGAGAGATATTTTTTTCTCTGTATTCAAACTGCTTCCAGTGAGAGATTTGGGAAGTTTCTAGGGGGGTAGCAGAGCAGAGAAACGTGAAACTGAAAAACACTCTGATCTCTAGGGTTAAGAATCTATTACAGTGCATGAAAAATCATTGAAAATATGTGCATAGTCACCTAGAACTAGCTACTAGGAAATACTAAAGAGACGGGGGCTTGAGGAAACTCACTTCTCCAGAGTTTAGGCACCTGCCTTAAGGATGTCAGAGAAATGCCTTCACTCCCTTTAGGATTCCAATTTGGTAATTCATTCTTAAAATAATTAATATACTCTTTGAACAATTCTCCTCCTGGAAGACAAGGAGTTGCTTCTATTCCTCAGTTATTATTGTAATAATCTAGAAATTGAAGGTACATAATATTTGGCTTGGTTTTGTTTTGGGGGATTTTTATGCATCATCATAGTTATATAACACCTCTGTCATTTAAGTGATGGGATGCTAACCCTAAATTTTACCACCAGATATATTTCAACAGTCTTATCCCACTCATTGGAATAAGTGCAAGTTTTACCACGAGCAGTGTTAGCAAGATCTTACCACTCCCAAACACAGCGCACCAGGAGCCATCTTTTACACTAACTATAGCAACATTAGGATGGTTTATTTTATATTTCAGGGAAATATTTGGCATTATTATTGAAACAGTGGACGTCACATCATTATGACCTGATCTCATTTTAGTGGCAGGAAGTAAGTATTTGCCTTCTGCTCCCCAGGGGAGGCTGTGGCAGAGGGAGCTGCCTCTGTAGATGTTCCACACGTACCACAACTTCCCAAACACCCGGACACGTGCTCAGGGTATCATTGCTGATAGCTCCTTTGGCGTTAGAGGCTGTGAGGCACAGCTTCTCCACTGCCGCAATCATCTGTCGCCTGCCTGTAAACTCTTCACTTAATAAGAGTCCACTCATAAATTAGAGATCATTCAGATTTCCTGGAGCGTTTTCTGACAGACAAATCATAAAAACGAAACCAGTTACAATTTACTGATGTGCAGCTGTAGCAGTGGACATTATTGCCTTCCTGTAGGTTTATTAGGAGGCAAATAACAGGAATGCCGGGCTGCAGACGGGATTATGCAGCCTTCACAGCATACATGTCTGATCTGTTTCCCCATCACTGACCAGATTATGTCCTAGGGCATCTTCTCACTGATTCCTCAGGCTCTCAAAAAGATACATGATTGATGTAATAAATAGGCTTGGGTTTGGAGAGTGTGGTGATTCACAAAACTTTTCCCCTTCCAACTGATGTCAGCTGAATAACATCATTTTGTAACATCTAAAACACCTTCCTTTTATTAATTTTTAATTTTTTTTTCATTTTAACAAGCTTTCTAGGACTGGAAATTAACCAGTGGTCTCTGCGTGTGGTGGATGCCAATTACTATTTCCTAGATTTTTTTTTTTAAAAAAATAGTCAGTAAGAATGAAAGCAAAAATCTATGCAAAGTGGCAATAGGGAATAAAAATTATTTGGAAAGACAATTGTTGAACAATGGCTGAAATTAAAAATGATAGATTTTTTTTTTATTTTTAAAAGGAAACATTTTTCTTTTTTGTGGAATTCAATTAAATACTTTGTTGAGTCCAAACAAAAAACAAAAAAAGTATTTGAACAAATGTGAGATATCTGGTTTTTTGAAAGTCCTACTGTCAAAATTCTGAAAAAAAAAAAAAATTACCTCAATATGTTATTAGAAAGTGGCAATAAAATAAAAACACTGACAGGTGGAAGTAAACAAAGAATTTTTGTACCCTTTCTCTTTTAGTCTAGATTTCACAGACAGTAGCCTATATTCTGGTCATTAAAACACAAAATCTTTTACAAGAAGGCACCAAAGTTTTGTTGATGATAATCATGTACACAACACTCTATTTGTTATGAGAAGCCTCTTTATGCAAATAGTTATGGACATTGATAGAAAAGCATCGAGCTACAACAACACTCAAGGAAAAAGTTTTGTAGTAGACTTCTAGCATCATACTTGAAAGTTTCAGTCCTAAAGTATACAAAGGGTACATTATTTCTATTGACAATGCTTAATTATATTTTTATTCTGAAGCACCACTCAGAATCAAATTTGATTTATCAAATTTGATGAAACAAATTCTCTCAAAATACTGTTCATCAAGAAACTGAAAATTACATGGATAAAAATTTGCATTTTAATATTATTATTATTTTTATTAAAGGCTGTGCGCAGTACGTGAATGTACTCACCCTGCCATTCCCATGTTTGCATCTATTTCAGTCAGAGAATATGGATGGGGGGCTGCTGGCCCTCTCTCCCCTGATTTCCCTCCTGACAGAGCTCACTGCAGGGGAGCTGAGAGGAAGATGATCCCTCTTAACCAAATTGCAACATGATAGTGACATAAGAGCACACCAGGGAGCATTGACCGGCAAAGGGAGGCAGCCCTCAGCATTTTGGGAATGTGAGGTGCCAACAGAGAACAGAGACCTTGCCAGAATGAAATGCCATAAAAAGAGGTTCAAAAGAGTCTCCTCTTATTGGATCCAAAGCAAGTAGCAAAAGATACTGATAAACTTTCACATCTAACACTGATTTGGGCTGGGATGGTGAATTTCCTTCACAGTGTCTGGTATGGGGCTGTGTTTGGGATTTGAGTTGGAAACAGAGCTGATAGCCCAAGGATGTTTTCCTTATTGCTGAGGAGTGCTTGCGCAGAGTCTCAAGGCCTTTTCTGCTCCTCTTCCCACCCCACCAGTGAGGAGGCTGGGGGTGCACCAGGAGCACAAGGGGGGCACAGCTGGGACAGCTGTCAACATAAAAATCTGGGGGAAGAAGAAGAAAGGGGGGAATGCTCAGTTTGTCTTCCCAAGTCACAGATTTGAGTATTGGAGCCCTGCTGTCCTGGGGCTGGCATGAGAAGTGGTGAATGAACTCCCTGTTTTGCTTTGCTTGTGTGCACAGGTTTTGCTTTTGCCATTAAACTGCCTTCATCTCAACCCACGAGTTTTCTCACTGTTGCTCTTCTGGTCCTCTCCCCCATCCCAACAAGGTAGGAGGGAGTGTGCAGTTCTGCAGGGATTAGTTTGTGCCTGGGGCTAAACCAAAACACCCAGAAAGATCCAAATACTGCCTGGTGCAACTTAAGGTAAATTATTTTATATTTTTCTTCACCCTCTTCAGTTACTGATAATCAAAACCAAAACCAGCTGTATTTTATAATTTTGTTTTTCAAAACTGAAGCCTTCTCTTGAGCAACTTTGGTGTTTTCTGAGAATAAAATTCATGTCTGTCAGTCACCATAAGGCTAAACTGTCATTTAGGAATAACATCACAAGCAGCTTACAGCATAGGAAATCTCTTCTTAGTTACATGTTAATATTAATTTTTTATTTTTAAATACACCTTTTGTTAAAATAAACTCTAGGCCTTGGGTTTAGGCTTTGTCTTTTCTTTCTTATGCCACGAGAAATAACAGAGCTACTTCCAACCAGGGCAGAACCTCACTAACTGCTAGATCACAGCCTAAATTAAAAAGAAAAAAAAAATCACATTTTTGGAACAGATCCAGAAAGTGAACTGAATTCTTCTGACTTTCAGTAGAGTCTGACTGAAGGGCACAGACCATATCTGTCCATAAATTCCTCAAACTTTTTATGAAGATAAAAAGATTAACTTTGATCTCATATTAAAATAAATATTCACAAATAGTAGTGCTGAATCTACGGAAGAGTAACTTGGTCCCAATGACACTCCTGGAAATCCATAACCAGTCTATTAATTTCAATAACATTTTTGCAGTTTAACATTAACACCTAAAAGGTGAGAATAGGGACCACTGGAGCATATCTGCTTAAAAGGTGTCTCACAAGTGATTAAAGTTTCACAAACACTGGTTTTCCTCCAGAATAATTCCACAGGGTGACATTAAAAAATCTTATTTTGTACCAGTCTTTGTATTAAAGTCTGATGGCAGGCAGCAGATCACAGCAGGGGATGGTAATTTATAGGGAAATGCAGAGGACTGGCAGCAGAAGTGGTTGCACTTCAGTGGATCTCCAAGTGGCCATTTCTGCTGCATAAATAGCACAAAAAGGCAACATAGGGCGAATTTGCTGGCGAGGGACAAGTACACCACAGATTCCAGAAACCTCAGAACAGAAAGGCAGCAGGAACTTCTTCCCAACATGGTCACCTGTAATAAAACGTGGTGTGTTCCTGCAGAACCCTCAGCCTACAGGCTCAGCCAGCACTGCCCTGTTGGAAAAAGCAACAAAAAGCCAACCAACATTCACCGTGCTGAGCTGGGTAACAAATATGAACAGCTGTTAAGGAAGGTTGATGAGATGGAAACCCGTGCACTCAGAACTGGGGCAGGCTGCAAAGTGCCTGTAAAGGAACTGAAGCAGTGAACAGCCATCCCAGAGAGCATGACATGGGGCATGAAAGCTATTCCAGGTAGTATTAAAAGGCTGGAGAACAATATTCAAGGGGCATAATCATGAATGGATTTTTAGAAGTGGAGAAGTCCAATGAAAAGCTAACTGAATTAATGCTCCCTGCTGGCAGCAATATCCTACATACCCCAACATCCTGATGAAAACTGGTAGTGTGATGCATAAAGAAAATCTTCTGCTCAAAGCAGGAAAATCTGAAGTACAGCTGCTTGAATCCTGAAATTGATAATAAGGTCTAACTGTACCAAAACCACTCCCAGGAAGCACTGGGGGACCTCTTTGTGCTGCTGAACTGGTGGCACACCGTGCAGGACCACTGTTCATCTGGTTAGGAATATCCTTACCCCTTGCCCTTTAAATGCATTTATAAAAACACAGATAAAATACTACAAAGTTGAACCACCTTACAATTCAGCACTTTACATGAAAGCCAACACACATCCTAGGGCAAATTCGTATTTCTGGTGAGCAAGAATATGGAAGAATGGTGCTTCAGAGGTCCACAACTCCTCCAGATATCATTCCAAGACACACCAGTGGTCATGTACAAACAGCCCAGATCCAAGAGTAGGAAGAAAGGAATTGAACTGATTCTTGTGCAAAGGGACAGGCCAAGACAGGTGCAACACCAGTGTTGTATTGCCTGAGCATAGTCTGACATAGGCAGGCACAATGTGAGCTGAGATCTGCAGTCCATTCACATGGACACCACATAATTTTGTTATCCAGATATTTGTAACATGAGAAATCCAGAAACTGATTTGCATGTCCAACATATGGCAGATGGCTCATATATGTGCTTCCTGAGCAAGACGTCATAAAAATCACAAGCCAAAACAACTCAGGAAAAGCTATCAATCAGATCACAGTAGCCAGAATTTTAAAATGACATTTCAGACTTGGCCCTGACATAACTGCAAGAAGTGGCTTATTTTTCCTTGTGAAAATACTTATAAAATTCAAGTCAGTTGGCAAGCAAAGCGCCTATTTATTCAGGAGAGAGTAGACTTCTTATAAGGACAGCATGAAGACTATTCACAATTTTGTAAGCTTGTCTTCATGCTTCTGTTTATAAACCAACCCTAAACTATCTGGGATTAGAAATAAAAGTGTGACAGGAAGAAGATCTCTGTGAATGATTCCTATTAAGGAAGTGTACCCTCAGAAAAATATGAGAAATTATTCATCTGCAATGTCAATCCTATATTTTCAGTTTCCCTCACAAAGGTACTCAGCAAGGCAAGATATAGCAACTACAGCAGCATCTTCCTATTTTCTGACAACCATCTGTATATGTCTTTCCATTCCAGTTCTATAATATTTTGATTTTAGATATCTGTACATAAAATCTTTTACTGACTATATGGAATATCACTTTAGAATGGTTTGGGCAACACTAGCTTCCCCCACACAGTTTCTCTTAACAGTTCCTGAGTTTCTGATTTTTTATTTCTTTTTCATCCCATACTGGAATGAAAACTAAACCTTTACAGTATTCAGAAATCAGAATCACATCTTCTCTTCTCTGTTTGTATTGAATGTCAGAGTCCTTTGGTTCAGGGCTTCCCTCTCCTACCTTTTGTCATTTATTCAAGTGGCCAGATGTTAGCAAAGAGAAAACTAAAGTGCACAGAGGCTAAACAATCTCCAGATACTACTGGGAAAGTCAAGGGCGCAGCCAGGAGAAAGAATGGATTCCTTAACTAACATTAACACCACTTTAGTCACTGAACAGTGATGTTCATCCCAAGACCCACGCAAAGCAAAAAAACATGACAATGAAGTCTAGCTGAGATATTGTCCATATTTCCATGACAAAGCACCAAATAATGCCTGCAAAGTACACAGCCAAACAAACTGCAACTGGTTTCATGCAGGGATATACACTGTTTCATTTATCCTTACCTAACATCTCTTTCTCAGAAAAAAAAATTAGACTTCACGAAATGTTTACTTTCGTAAGTCACTTTAAGCAAAACAAATGAGGAAAGTAATGTTAATAACAGTACAGTCTTAACTAATAGAACAAACTAAAGGGTACTAAAGGGAGCAAATGACAATGAAACTTTCATGCAATTTTACCAATGGATAAGAAAAACAATAGCAATTCCTACTTAAGGGTTTTCTTTTGGAAGAAAAACTGTGCAATCCAAGCATAGCTTTTCTTGCCTATGTATCCTTAACTTCAACATCTGCCAAAGAAAATACAGTTCCATTTAGGCTGCAGCCCAGTTTTTCCAGTCTGTTTATGCTTTTCTCTATTGAAAATTTTATTAGAAAAATATTTAACATTTTTAGGTTGTGATTACACCTCAAATCCATTACTCCAACTAGGAAGGACAGATCCTGGTACAGAAACCAACAAAGCTTTAGTGAAAGTGCCTTGCATGGAACATTCTGGTATACACCAGCATTTCTTTGGCATGCCAGATTTTTTTGTCATTTTATCCAAAATCCATTAAATCAGAGAGAAGCTGTAGTGCCTGCATATAGTAAAATTTGTCAGCTTGAGATTTACTTCATTTCAATGGAAGGGGCGGGGAAGGGAAAATTTATTTGAAACTAGAATTCAGAGGAAAAATTGCAAATTAGCTCCTGGCTGTCAAAATGCTGCAGTCTTTAAAGATGAAATAAGTAAACAGTTTCAGAGGGGAAAAAAAAGATCATAAGAAAATCTGCCATTTTACTTTCTTATTTTTTCCACTGTTCAGTCATTCATATACAGTTCTGCTTATAATCTTCCTTTTCAGCAAGGACAGATTGTCCTTTTAAAAAAGATACTTCCTCCTACACTACCGCCAGGAAGATAATATTGTGAGGACTCATCCTGAAAAGAAGGAGGGATTTTTAGGAGCTCAAAATAAACCAAAGAGCTGAAAAAGATGAAATTAGGTTTCATTCAGTTTTCTTTGCTTTTTCTTTTTTAATTAATCTTCTAATTTTCTTCTTATTATTTATTTTTATTTTTTCACTGCAAGCAAAAACTCAGAGATAAAGGAAAACCAAGCAGATTTCTCTAACATCAAGAGAGGGTCAAATAAAGGACACTGTGCACCTTGTCAAAGGCACCTGTGCTCAGCAGCCTGAACACAAAATGAGCCAATATCACCTGGCAAATGGTTTCTTTACTGGATTTAGCAAAAATCCTTTGGCTTTTGCTGCTGCTCTGGCTGTTGTGAATCAGCAATACTGCTGGGCTTCTTTTTTCTGCAGGTTTTGGTGGGTTTTATTTTCTTCCTTCATGAGGAAGTTTTGAAACAAAAGACAAAATCTCTCTCTGCTGCAGCATTGTGGAAAAGGTTAACCGATTCTAAGCAAAATGGTTACCCTTTCAAAGGGTTTTTCAAACAGAAACAGATGTTTTTTGAAAACTCAAAAAACCTAATAAAATAAGAGAAAAAAAGACCCCCCATTTGAACAGTTAAAACCCTAAAGCTAGGAATTTGTCATCAACATCTCAATCTCATCATCAACATCTCATCTGAACCAAATCAAAGAATACCAAATGAGATTTATTTTCCTTGGAAAACCCACCTGTGCACTTCTCAAAACACTGAAAATGGCAGAAAACAACAGTTCCACTCTATCCTCACATTCACTGATGACTCTGCACACTTAGACACACCAGCACACATATCCTACACATCCCTCCCTTTTTTCTCCACAGTATAAACCGGTGAAATCGGAGCAGCGTCATCCCACAAGCTGCAGGCCAGCACAGGAGCTGACTATGCTCACACAACTGTTTCCATTTGGCACCTCATACTCAGAGCAGGTAATAGAGAGTCTCTGCATTAAAAATGCAACAAAGTCTTGCAATGACTGAACCAGCTTTTTTCCTCCTCATTGTTTTTAGCATCCCAAATTTGCATGCTTGTTTCAGATGTCTCTAATGCTTATACTTGACCTTCGCTCAAGTGTTGTTTCATAGGGCAACATCAAAATGTACCTCCAAAACAGCCGAAGCATATAGCTTTTTTTAATATATACAACGATTTCTTTTCCTCCAGAGAAAGTTAAATTATCTAACTCACAATTCCTTATATTCATTCTGTAAAGTAGGAAATATCTGTAAAACCAAATAAAACCATGAGTATTTTCTTCCTTTATTAACAAAACCAGAAATTTGCTGCCATAAGTACTATCATTACCTCAGGCTACTTTGTCAGATCTTTTAAAGATGCCTGGGAAGTTAACTGCAATCAAAAAAGAGCACTTCAGAGCAGCTCCCACTCTGCTCCAGCATCATCCCAAGGTGCTCTCAGCTCCCATCTTGCAGAGATGATACAAAGAGAGAACACTTCTGCAGAGGGCAGAGCCAGGAGTCTTTGTCCAAGGTCATAACACCCATTAAGAAGCTTTAATTTAAGAGAGGAAATGGCAGAGTTTGTGAAGTTCCCTCCATTCAAGCTCATATGACACAGTAATTCTCACTTCATGTGCATAAACTCACTAGCACTGCAATGGAGTTCTTATAAAACAAGGAGTAAGTGAAGTCTCCAGATACAAGAAATGGATCAAATTCCTTCCCAGCTGGCAGGTGATTACTGAAAAAGGGAATATTTTTCAAGCAGCTGTAAGCCTAAGCAGGATTTACCTGGTAATACCAATGTATCAGGGCTTATTCAGAAAACCAAAGGTAAGTACTGTCTGCTAAGAATATTATCATCTCCACAATATGCCAGCACTACTTGCTATTCACAGACCAACAGTTTCTTTCCTCTTTTTTATTTCTCAGCACTCATTTTTTAAAATCCCATACCAAGATTAACACACACATTTTTTTCATTCAAGTATGAGGATAAAGTTTACTAAGAGCTGCACACCAAGCTCTTGAATTAGGACATGCTTCTCAGTGAGAACTGAATATTATTTCTTCATCATTTGTAGCAGGTGCTATGCTGTGCATTTTCAAGTTAGAATATGAAATCCCATCTTGACTTCTGGATCTGTAAATTGATCTGTAAGATTTTTAGATTGTTGCTTTCAGTAAATTGGATTTCACTCCCTCACAATTATATATAAGAGCATGTCACAGATTCTCACAGAAGGAGAGGGGCATCTGGAGATCCTCTTGCTCAACCTGCTGCTAAGGCAGGTTCAACTACAGCGGGTAGCACAGGATTGTGTCCAGGTGGGGTTTGAATATTTCCAGAGAAGGAGACTCCACAACCTCTCCAGGCAGCCTGTTCCAGTGCTCTGTCGCCCCTGAAGTAAAAAAGCTTTTTCCTCATATTCAGATGGAGCTTCCGGTGTTTCAGTTTGTGCTCATTGTCCCTTGTCCTGGGCACCATGTAAAATAGTCTGGCCCCATCCTCTTGACGCTCACCCTTGTGTGCATGGGTAAGATCCCCTCTGTCTTCTCGAGGCTGAACAGGCCCAGCTCCCTCAGCCTTTCCTCGTGAGAGATGCTCCAGTCCCCCCATCGTACTTGTGGCCTCTGCAGGACCTGCTCCAGGAGCTCCGTGTCTCTCTTGTGCTGAGCAGCCCAGAACTGGACACTGCACTCCAGATGTGCCTCAGCAGGGCTGAGCAGAGGGGCAGGATCACCTCCCTTGACCAGCTGGCAATGCCCTTCCTATTGCACCCCAGGATACCAATGGCCTTCTTGGCCACAAGGACACACTGCTGGCTCATGGACAGCTTGGTGTCCACCAGGACATCCAGGTCTTTCTCTGCAGAGCTGCTCTTCAGCAGGTTGGCCCCCAGTCTCCGCTGGTGCCTGGGGTGGTTCTTCCTGGAGGCGCTGAACCCTGCATTTGCCTTTGTTGAACTTCATTAAGTTCTTCAGCTACCAAAGAAGATCTTTTTCCTTTTTCCTTTTTCTTTCTTATTTCTTCAACTTTTCATTAGCCTACTTTATCATGAAACAGAAGCCATTGACACACAAAAGATCATCCATAGCAGAGTTATTTCAACCAGGCCTGTAGGAATGACTGTAGGGCTGGCAAAAGGCAGCCAGCCACCCAGGGATCAAAAACTGCAGAATGACCTAAAAGCAGAAAGGTCATTGTTTTGAGCTCTCCTCTCACCATCCAAAACTTCAATTCCCAGCTTCCCAGCTAGATGCCTGCTTTTCTACTCTGGTCATGCTTCTTCTATTATAAAATTCAATTGAACTGAGTCAGTTTCCATCATTCTCAAGGTATAGTTTGGACAGCCTGCTCCTGTTTTGACACTGAGACCCCATAGAACTTCATTTCCAATGTGCAGATTTTTCTGACTGAGAACTCAAGAAACAAAGTTTTGTGACAATTCAAAATATTTTTATTACTGTGGACTATGTCATAATTGCTTGAAAGAAAACTTATGGCATATTCTATCATTTCATATTTAGCACTACATTTTTTTCAGTCAAAATTATTAAATTCTGCACTGAAATACATAAAAGTTTTTTCACAGATATTCCCCGGATAAAAAGAATTTCATGAGGAAACTACCATTTCTCACTTTTCCACCTCTGTAGAAGATTCTGAAGGAACAAGTCACCAAACATATTCAGTAATATCTTTTCATGTAGAGTGAGACACATACCAATACAGGGGAAAACCAGAAAGATAGAATACCAATATTTGCATTCAATGTTTTCTGCTCCAACTGAACAAATAATTTGGTGTTGTCTCTGATACTTTGTGCAGAATCCAAATTAGACAACTCTGTTTATTGACCACTTGACTATTTGAATGAAGCCAGGGAACAATCTGCCTGCTATGACACTCATCTTCCTGAATGTGTGGTTTAATCTGAATTACTTTAGCGTTATGTTTGCTCTACTGAATTTATCTACTGAAAATATAATTTTCATCCATTATATACCTCATTCATTGTAAATCAAGAATACTCATGTGTGTTATCCTGATGTTATTTCAATTTACACCAGTAAAACAACAGCAGAATTTAGCTAACTAATGGCTGAACAGGTCTACTACTGCATTTGGTGTTACTGCAGGCTGATAGCGAAGTGTCTTCCTAAAGAAAATGATATGAGCTATGTGAAATGAATGCTGACACTTCCTCAGGTCTGCTTCCAGTGTGAATTTTCTGCTCTTTGTGGCTGTTGGACAATCACAGGTCATTGGCAGAGGCCATTTACCGTGCACAATCTTAGCATAACAGCTTTAAAGCCCTTCAGATATGCTCTGTGTGGTAATTTCATTAGCTGTATGCATAAAACCTTAGAAATTTAATTACTGATCGGGAAAAATATAAACACAAATTGCAAAACTCTGGGGGGTTACACATCCAAGCAGGTAGAGCGGGCTGCTAGTTTAACTAACCGTAAACTAACATTGTTTCATTTTTAGAAACGTTTTATCTCTTATTTCCCAGAACGTTCACTATTCCTTGTATTAAGAGGGCAGCTACTCACTGTTGTTGTCTACTAATTAAGACTGAATGTCTGATATTATGAGGGTTCAACTGAAACAAGTTGAAAAAAGCTCTCTGGGCTGCCAAACCCTCTTGAGACCACAAATTAGTGAGATGCACATCGCTTGAAGCTCTCCAGTAGGTCAGCTTTTAAGTAAATAAAAGCAAATACACTGTGGAAGAAATAACAGTAGAAGAGACAAAGTGGATTTCTCTTAAAGAGACTACTATTTTCCTAATGACATGAAGTCTTGTGTAATCTCTTCAGGACATCTTCAGAAGGTTCTTAAAGATTCTGCTTTTTAAAAGGTCACCAATTCAATGATAAATACATGTGCACACACCCACACTTACATAACAGTATTTAGAGACACAGTTTCAGATTAATTTTAGCTGTAAAACCTGCTTTGTGTGAAATTGTTTTGAAATGTTTATACAACGTGGAATAAAACTTTGTAGTTTGCTAATGGGAATAAAAAAACTAGTGAAAAAACCACAATGTATTTCCTTCTCCTCTGCACCTAACTGGAGGTAGGAAGTAATTCTTTACATTCAGACATTTTCAGTCAGATTTTTCTCCTTTAATTCAGGAGAAAGAGAATATCATAAGCACCCCCTGGAAACTTAGAGCACCCAGGTTTGCTCATGGTTGTTCTTGGTGTGCATTACAAAGAAGAACAACCAGCACAATTTTAACCAACCCATCCATTTTGTAGGACTCACCACCCACCACCTGCAATCTACATAACAGAGCATGTAATTTGAGATGTGCATTGCTCCTCCCCACATTCATTTCCAGTGTGTCACAGGTCACCTGTTTAGTAGCAGCAATTCATCACCCTCTGACAAACAGCACAATAAAACTGGTGATGGGAGCCAAACCAAACCAAAAGAAAAAGTCTTGCTCTCGCATTTTGGGCTAGACACGGGCCCATGTAATACCATCACAAATTCAATTACTTTGCACTGTGATTATTAATGATAGAACAATGTAATGAGTCTGAATGAAGATAAAATTCCTGTGGTTAAGTGAGTCCTTGATGCTGAAATTTCTTTACCAAATTAAAGCACTTCTTCCCCAGGCATTTGAGAGCCTCATTAAAAGCCAATTTAAGCCAATGAGAATCTTCCCATTGACAGACGTAAGTTTGAATTAAGTCCTCACTGCATTAAAATTGAAACATGTAGGGGTCAATTTTTAGGAAAAACAATTTCCTAGTACTGGGTTGGTATTGTTCTGTATCTGCTCATGCATCCAGCACAGATTTGTGAGTTCATATCAAATAACTATACACAAATACATATAGAGAGATCTCACTCCACATATGCATGTAATAATCCCATCTGAAGATATAAATAGTGACCGTAGATACTTTTTAAAAGGCCTCAGAGTTCTTTCAAAGCTTCTTAGCTAATAGGTAAACCATGAAACATCTGCCTTATTCCTTCTTCTGTCTTTTTATTAAGAATCACATGAATTTTGCACTTAAATTCCCCACCCATAGCTGTATAAACTTATCCAGCATCTACAGCTACATAAAGGACATGGTTACCTAAATCCAGCCTAATTCTGGGGCACCATGATGCCCTAATAACAAAGCTGCTTTTCAAATTCCACTGTCAAGTATCATCAAGACCTGTATAATCCTAGACATTTTTGATTTTGATATTGAAAACTTTACAGGTTCCAGAGTACTTGCGGCTACCCCAATGATTATTTCTCATTTCCTAGGAGGCTAGAGAGGATGCAGACACCTCCTCTTTGTGCAACTACTAAACTATTCCTTAAAACATATATATGTTGTATGTAGGCATATATCTACCT
>VYZT01006003.1:0-65010 GCA_013400735.1 Pomatostomus ruficeps
ACTATATTCCTCCTCCTCTGCTCACAGTTACAGGTGTTCTGGCTGAAAGCCCCACCATGGGCAGTAGCCATTCCATATATCTGACATTCTGATCACCCTTCTCTGAACCTTTTGCAGCTTTACTCTCTTTTTGGAGATCAAGGAGTGGACAAGGCAACCTTGCCAATAATGTTTCTTTCTGATGGTGAATGCTACTGTCTGTGGAGAAGAGGAATGCTCACAACTTCACAGAAAATGTTGGTTTTGTAATATACCTGGTTGAACGCCCAATCTGCACTGTTAGGTGGACTCTGAGCTGATGGAGAGGCTGCAAACATCTTGTTGAAGGACCTTGAAGATTTTGATGGCTGTTGCAGTTTGCTACAAGAGGAAACAGACAACAACAACCAGGGAAGACAGAGAATTCATTACAAAATATGAATCCCCCACATTCTCTATTCGTCATACAGAATTCTGGAAATACTCCTGATGGTTTTGTTACAGTTTTAACCTTGGGAAGACATTTATTTGATCAAATAACACGAATAAAATGCCAGAAAGGGGTATCAAGTGTATACTTCTTACAAGCCTCTTTGCAAAAGAGTGCTTTGGGCCTGGAGGCTCTCTTCTGAAGAGCTTATCAACTGCAGATATTTTTTGTCTGCCCCACACAATCTCTTTTAGCTACAGGTTTGTAAGTTCAAGTAGTTGAATCCCTGCAGAATTCATGAACAGTGTAGATCTCATGGTATTTAGGCAAGGCCTCTATGGCAAAATTGAATCCATACAAATATCACAGATTCGTCAACCCATGAGTGAAGTAAAAGAAAATAAATGTTAAAACATTTATTTTTATAGTACTTGCACATAACTTTTTTTGTGATAATGCCACATTACAGACTATAAAAGAGTAACTATTGATGTAGAAAGCAGCTCAAAATAAGATACATAATGTCAAAAGACTGAATGGGGTTTTAATTAATTTTGTAATTCTGGTAATGAGTTGAATTTTTAATCTTCTTTTTCCTGTCAATGAATTGCTTTTCACAGTATCAACTTATTTACAGGAGTCCAAGAGCAACTCTAATACAGTAAGAGAATAGCTGATGATGCTAAATCCTGTAATAGGCCAGCTTGGAAATACCTCTGAGTTAAATGCAAAGTGTATTCATTTTGGGGGAGAGAAAGAGAACACTGGACTACTACATTGCTTCTGAAGCTGAACCAGACTGTTCAGTGTCTCTACATGACACATCATCACACAGTGCAGACATTGTCTTAATGTGCCTGAATGTAAAGGTCACCTTTAAAATTAGAGCCACAGTAGGCTCACTCTATTAACTTAAATGGTTCATCAAGGAGAAGACCAACATGCTCCACTCAGGAGGCAAATACAGTATCCCAGAGTGAAGAACTGGATTTTTTAGTATTTATTTTTGGTATTTAATTAAGACATTATGAATTTAAATTTCCCTGAGTATTATCAAGAGGCTTGATTAAGGTATAATTCATCTGATATTACCAGAGCTATAATATGTGAAAGCTGTAACTTATCTTTCAGATAGTTTCTGGTAAAATATGTCTTGAATTTCACAGTTACAGAAAAATTACTATATTAATTTACAAACCTACAAAGTATCAGCTCTTTATCATCATTAATAAAAAGACCCATGTGCAGATGTATGTTTTTATCATGAGAATCAAAACAACACACGCGGCTGAATTGCAAATCCGTTGCTTCATGCGTCCTCAAAACGGCAGAAGCCAGAAAATTAATCTCTACTGGAAACATGCTTTTAGACATACCTCATCACTGGTTTTCTCACTGGAATATCATAGGCTCTAATGATGTTCACTAACAGTTTTATGTCTCCATCTGATAAATTCTGTGCTGTGACCTTCTTCCTTTCCTTTCTTCTTGGCCTTAATGGTCGTTTTGGCTCTGCCAGTTTAAAGAGGCCGAGTCCCAAAATGCTAATAATCATAAACCAGGTATTTAGTCAGTTTTGCATAGAATCCAGCATTCTAGTGTTACCAGGACACACATGGAAATTATTAACTAACACAAAAAGGAAATATTTGCTCCTACTAGTGCCAAACAAAACTCTGAGATGTCAAAATGTTGTGATTGTTTAGTACTGCACAATCCAGTTCTGTCTTATATTTCAGCAATTGTAACTTCAATGTGCAAAAAAGTTTGGTTGTTTTGGGGTTTTTCCCCTCAAAACTGTGTAAGATGCAAATAAGACAATTGCACAGCTTCAAGACAGATCTAAACTACAGTGCTATAAACAACAGATCGAGCAGATGACAGTAACAATGGCATGGAAGAGGCAACACATCTAACTACACAGCTATGTACGCTGAACAACAGGCTACAGAAAAGAAGCAGAATCAATGTATCCCAACATACCCTGCACCCTCAGAACTGATAACCCAAGGCGAAGCAGAACCAAAGGAAAAAAGAAAACAAATTGGAAAACAATAAAATGAAGATGTATGTTTTGTTTATGCAGATGTATGTAATGTTTACATCATTGATATCAACTGCAGACATTCAAAAATCGCATTTAAAAACTGATAGCCAATGGCATTTCTTCCTTATATATAATAAAACCCCCACAGTAATTACTGTTAAAATAACACAAAATCATGAGTTCCTGAAATATCTCACTAAGTGGATATTAAACAAGCCACGGTGTATTTTAAATTCAGTAACCATAAAACTTTGCAAATAGAATCCAATATGAATTAGGATTCATGATGTGAAAATAGAAATGAAGCATCTGATTTAAAACAAAAAGCTAATTGTAGTCTTGTTCAGATTTTTCCCTACTGTGATGTGAAAACATCATCTAAAAGCAAGCATGAAGTCTTCTGTAAGAGAGCAAGTCTCTCTATCTCCAGCAGATGGGACTGTTTAGATTCATACAGCTGGCTGGAAAACACTGACTGTATTATGAGGGTACTGCATTTACAGTGACCAGAAGCAACTTCTACATGAAAGGAAAAATTAACTCTCACAACTTGTTTACTTACACAGATTTCAAGTGAGCAACACTAAGAGTCATCTATGCTGTCATGACTGATACATGTAAATATCAACAGGCATGGGATTTGATGCAAAAATCCAAAGAAAATGCTCAAGTAATAAAAGAAACAAAAATTTTAGAAGAAAAAAGCAGTAATTTCCGAACTCAGTATCTTTTCTGAACATAAACAGGACATGACAATATTCAGCATTAGCATCAGAAGTACATGGGAAGTAAAATAAAGAAAATTCAGTTAAAAATCCATTGTACATTATTTGCAGGGCATAGGCACTGACTGTGAGTAGGCATCACCCTCAGAAGCAGTAATAGTGACTCTGACACTTGCCTCATAATTGGAAACATTCAATCTGGCACCAGCTGGACCATGCTCAGCTCAGCAGAAATACATTATAGCCCATTGAATCTTATTTACACACTGTCACTTTATTTCTGTCAAAACCAGACCTCTTCTTTAAAAAGTTTTTACGCACTTTCTTTATCAATACACTGTACTGGCAGAGGCATACACAGTGATTGGAAGTTTACTATTATACTAAACACAGAATCACATCAATTGTCACATCAATGCACTTGGCAAAAGAGAAATAAAAAAAGCAGGTGGTTTTACATTAATTTTTTTATTTGGAACAAGTAAAGATAGCTGTCTTACCCCAGGCTGAGAATCTCCTCTTCATTGACAAGGTCAGAGAGAACAAAATGGTGTTTTGCTATGAGGAAACGGTTGATTACTGATTCTCGCACCTGTGGATGGGGAGTGAGAAAAGACAAAAGTGCACTTCTAATCAAAACCCACTACCAATATTTGCATTCTGTCTATTAAACACAAATAAAACATCCACATACAAATTCTCAATTTTTTCTAAATTTTAAGAAGGTCACAGTTGAAGGAAAAATTTCTTTCCACCAGCTATTTCTTCAGAATGTAAGAGCAACTCATTTTATCAATACAATGGTTCTCTAGAAACATACTGGCTGGACTGATAGAAAAACATATGAAAACATACAATCAAAAAATTATGTCTTCATCCACTTACAACTCACCATCAGAAACAATTACAGCAATAAAGACACTAGCAGACATCTCTTTTCCACATCTAAATGAAGTTGCAAAAAAGGCTGTAGAGAAATCTATATGGTACGAGTTATGTGGATCAAAAGAAATACTTTGGACTACAGAACTGATGAAGCCTGTATTACAAATACTGTGATTTCAAATAAATGTTTTAAATTCTTAGTTCCTTTCATTTCTTTGCTGCGGTTACAGAGTGAAGCACAGAAGTCTTCCCTCTTCTCCTAACAACTATGGGAAAGCAGACTGAAAAGACTATTGCTTTGTCCTTTTTTCCTACCACTAATGCTAGTAATGCCTTTATACTCTGCGCTAGTACAACATCAGAAGCCATACACATATAAAGATCACACTGCAGAGTGAACTGAATTTCACTTCTGATATGAGCAATCTAATTTTCAAGCCCATCTGACAATTTATAGAAGTGTAAAATATCCAAATACTGTTTTTAAAAAGACTACTTGCATTTAATCTAAGAAAGAGGCAAACAAAGGTACTATAATGTATGCTATTCTGTCCTACTCCACCACTATTCAGTGTGCTGCAAAACCCATATGTTCAATGGCATGCAAAACATACGGGGCTGACACAGACATGACAGCTTTGTCAAAAATAATTTTTTTATACCATCATACTGAATCTGGACTTTGGCACTTGCCTGGAAGATCTGAACACATTTTTCTCTATGTTTCTTTCATGAAGCATTCTTTCTAACCAACAATTTGTTTTGTCCTACTTTAATTCAACCTTATCATCATACTTTATGTTTTGCTGGCAGGCTTGCATTTGATACACTTTTTGATATTTACACAACTGGTAAGAAACTGGTAGCCATGTTTCACACTTGCTATTCTGCCAGTCTGAAATTGCAAACTTTTTTCCTTCTTTTTCCCTAAGGATTAAAGAAAATGTCATCTTAATATAATGAAAACTAGAAGAACAAATTAAATCAATATAATGGGAAGATGTTACTCTAATAACCACAATGAAGGTAAATGTGACGGAAGATACGCCCTCTGCCTTAGGCTGCAGGACAAGACACTGTGTATTACATTAAATGATTTTTAGAAGTGATTAGGGCCACTTTCATGGAGATAATTGAGTTCTTAGTATCACAGCCTACAACAAGGAAAACAGGGAGGAGAGGGAAATCACTGAATTCCTGGGACTCAACAGCACAAATCTCTGGGACACCAGAGCAAAGAAGAATTTACAGAACAGCAGAAATATTCAGAATGGCTGGTCATTTTGTATATTGCATTTTTCAATAGCATAACATAACACAGACCTCTATTTGTTCAATTACACCAGTTTCAGGCCTAACTTGGAATATTAAAGATGTCTGTAGGTCATATTTAGAGATGAATCGGGACCTGATTCAGATGAGGAATTCATGGAAATAAAGCATCCAAGTACAGAAGCAACATACGGCCTACAGGAATATGGTGGCTCCATATATTTAGCATCTTACCTTCTGTAGATAGTTGGCAACAACTGCTCTGTGTGCATCTAGGTAATTTTTGCTGTCAATCACATCCCTCTCTTGCACTCTCTTCTCATAGTCCTAAAGATATTTATTACAGTTTGTGATTCAGTATGTATTCAGTGCTTTATCACATATAAGAAAAATGCTAAGTATTTAATTAAAAATAAGGACCACAGTAAACCACAGCAGATGTAAGAAGTTTATAAAGCTATTTTTAACGCTAGTGTATACGATATATGCTAAACTTCCATGAATAGAGACAAGAATTCCATTCAGTTACAGGATTCATGTAGTTTAAACTTAAATGAATAACTTGAAGATTTCCTTCTTTTCTTTTAAAGCTGAACTTTGACCTGCTGCTATAAACTGAAATTCCATTTCAACAGGAAGTGGCTTCACTTATTGCAGCTTCAGGATGAAGAGTCCTTTATAAGCAGAAATGATACAGTATCCTTGGAAGATGGTCTGAAATCTGAACTGTGTTTTAATACTAGAAAGTACTTTTCCAAATAATTAGTAACTACTTTTCATAGGTTGTAAAACTCACTCAGTGAGTAGAACTGCACTTGGTTCTTGGGGAGAAGTATGTTGATGGAATATCTCTCAGGGTTGTAGTTACTATTCTGATGGACTACAGTGAAAGCTCTACTGACAGATGCAACTTTTATTCACAAGTTTAGGAAAGTGTCTCATAAATTAAGGAAAGGCTAGAGCTGAGACTCAGCTTCCAAGTGAAAACCAGAGCTACAAGTCAAGAGGATCTCCCAGGATCTGCAGGTTTAATGGCAGTCTGTGAATCACACTGGCTTTAGAACCGCAGCTGGTTACGTCAAAGTACTCAGTAAAATTAAACTTCAGTAAGGATGAACAGCTCAATGTCTAGTTAGTGTCCTCTAAATAGCAACGTGCCCCTGGGATTGATTATAGGCCAGCATTATTCAGTTTCTCCACAAGTGACCTAGATGAAGAAACACAATGCACTGCCAGCAATTTAGCCAAGGATACTTGATTAGGAAGAGCGGTTAATATGAGTGACTGAACCATAGTTCAAAAGGTTCTTGTTAACTTAAGACTATGATAACTGAAGGCTCAACTAAAAAAAAAGACAAAATTCTGTATTGAGGGTGGAGTAATTTCACACACTGGCACAGACTGGAAAGTAACCAGAAGAATAACAGCCATATTGAAATAAATGTGGGTTTAACGACAACCAATGACATGTTCCTTTGGCAAAAGGCAAACCACAGGATACAGAAGGATCAGCATGTTCTCCAGACAGGGAAATTACCAGCCTCTCCAGCTCGACACTTGAGGGGGCATACCTGAAATACTGCAGCCAGCTTGCATCTGCCAATTCAAGAGGCATGTGGAGACACTGGATGGGATCTACTAAAGGGCTACTAAAACAGCCAGAGGCCTAGAGAACATGACCTACAAGAAGAGGTCAGACTCTTAGAATAACGTAAGTTTGAAGAGACTTCTGGTAGTCATCTGATCTGAACTCTCAGAGTCGAAACAACTCCAATCAGAATGCTCAGGGCCTTGGACAGCTGAATTTGAAGTATCTCTAGAGATGGCAATTCTACAAACTTGACGAACAATGCGTTCAAGAACTTGAATACGCTCTTTGTGAAAAATGTTTTCATTATATTTAACTGGAATGTCTCTTGGAGTCACTTGTGTCTATCATCATCTCACCTCTAAGATGAGCCTCACTCTGTTTTCTCTGCACCGCTGGGTACCTGAAGGATGCAGTAAGAAACCCCTCAGCCTTTCCTGCTTAGGCAAAAACAATCTTAGTTCTTTCTGCCTCTCCTTGCAGGCCATGTGCTTCAGCCCTGCACATATTCTGGCAGCTCTCTACTAGACTTACTCCAGTATTTCAGAGTCTTCCTTGCACTGGGCAAGGTGTTCAGATTCATCAGTCTGGTGAGGAAGAGATTAATAAGCAATGCAGTGTCTGCCCACAACTTTTTGAGGGGCAGTTACAAAGGATAGGGTGCCAAAATCATCCCTCTAGTTCCAGACAGTACTACAAGGGAAAGCAGCCATTAAATACAACTTGGAAGGCTCAGGTTGGACATGGCTTTTCTTTATTTTTCTTTTTTTTGAACAATCTTTGGAAGGATAGCAAAACACTGGAACAGGTTATCCAAAAATGCAGTGGAGCCTCCCATTTAGAGGTTTTCAAGACTTGGCTAGACAAATATATGGCTGACTTCATCTAGTGCTGGCAACAGAACCACCACTTCAGTAGAAAGCAGGAGCAGATGCTCTCCAGAAAATATTTTCCAAATAGTATTTCCGTGATTCTATGAATTTTCAGACCTTTTTGCCAATTAGCTCGTAAACCAACTAGGAACAACATCACTTGAAATTAGGTTTTGAAGATCACATCATATAAAATAAACTTGAAATGGGAAATCATGGGTTTATCCAATTTATCCTTAATGGAAAAAAACTCCAACCCTCCATCAAAATAATTCTTAAACTATGGTTTTCAAATTTTGAATGATAACATGAACCTAATGAAATTAGTCCATAAAATAAACTGGATCAGAAAGTACAGCAAAGATGTGGCCCATCTTTAAATAAAAGATACAAAACTAACCTAAAATTTAAAAAGTAATAGTACTTATTGCAAAGAGCTAGATATGACTGAATTAATAAATATCTTTTGAAAAAATGTATCATCCAATAGAAAGGAAGAAAGGAATTTTTCAAATAAATCTGTGTCAGAAGAAGTAGGGATGAAACAGCAGTTGCCAGAATGTGAGATGATTCTGATCCTGCTAAGGCAATGAACACACTAAAACGCTTCTCAGCTACATGAATTGCTAAGAACAAAAAAATGCATGACTTAACACTAATTTGAGATTAAAATAATTGAAGTATAACCCAAATAAAAAAAAAATGCACACACTGCATTTCAATAAGGTAAGTAACAGACAGGCAAGGACAGGGTAAGCTAATTGGAGCAATGTACTAAAACAGAAATATCTGTAAGACAGGCTCTAATAAAACGAAGAAAGGTTTTAATTCTTGTTAGAATCACTGCTTCTAGCAGTCCCATCAAAAAGGGCTCAAAAGCTAATAAGCCTTAGCCTGAATTATCTCTGAATTACCTTTCTATATCTGAAATCACTTTTCAAAAGAGTCTCTCAACTTTAACAAAAACTATCTTATAACATTTGTGTCTACAGCAGTTTTTCTCTTTTATTTAACTCTTAACACAGTATAGCTGTGGAAATATTGCCTTGGAAGGAAGCTATTTTAATTAGAAGAATATAACACTAGAAAAGACTGAAGGAATAAAATTTTCATTTTTTTCATGTCAGCACAGCTTTATGTTTTTTAAAGGACCCCTTGACTTAACTGCACGTCAAATATTATAAGCATTTAAACTAGAAAAGAAATATTTCAGATAATATTCTACCTGGAAGATTTTTTCACTGATTTCTCGTTCATGTAAAGGGACTTGCTTATAGTTTCGGAACTCTGCCACCTCCTCCTTTCTGAGCTGCAAGAGTCGGAATCTCTTTGATCTGTTAAACTCCTCATCAGAAACAAAATTAAATTCTTTCTGCAACTGTTCCAATCTGAAGAAATCAGGAACATGTGCCTCTTTGCTTGTAGTAATCTAAATTAGTAACAAAAATATTAACTTTTTCATACAAAGTGACAAAGATCTATAAAATAGCTATTATAAACTGTACATGCATATTGCAAGGATGTTCATTTTAAGCAAAAACAATAAAGATGGATCACACAGACTGAAACACCAGGTGTTTCATAGTAAGGTTTTGCTGAGCAAAGCATATGAGATTGTACATTACAGAATATAATAAAATTCTATTTCCTTGTATCATAAACAAAAGATTAGAGAGTATGAAAACTATGACACGGCAGAGTAACCTAGGAAGCTGTACTGTAAGGGAGATTCACTTACAGAACTTCAGCTTTGTAAACAGCTATGTAAATTACACAGCTATGTAAACAAACAGCCGTATAAATTAAACAGCTATGTAAATAGCTCCTCAATTGTTGTTTAGGAAAGTTGAAGCTTCTACAACACCCTCAATCTCTTCATGCAATCCTCACTAACGAGCAGCTTATTTAGTACCATACAAGTACACTGGAAATTCCCCTGCAGTTTGAGGAAACAACAAACTCAAAATCCGTATTTTGTTTTCATTTATTAACTGATCTGTATGCCCATTCCCTTATACCAATTTTTTGTCACTACTGAATGGATAAATATATCATATTGATTAATATGTAAACAACCCACTACTAAATGGATTAATAAATCATATTTTTAGTAGACATTTTGCTTCTTAACATTCACACAAGCATGTCCATCACAAATTCAAATGCTGCTACCTCCCTGGAATGCATGCAGATTGCCTGGGGAGGTCCCTGGTGACAGAGGTTCACAGCTCCATTAGCCATTCAGCTCTGAAAAACACCACTTACCATGATCAGCTGCATCAGAGCTGCATTGTTTGGGTCATTTGGATCAAGTTTTGCTTCAGCTGCCCACTTAGCTAGTTTCTTCATATCAGTTAAGCCCGATGTACCAATGGATGCAATAGCATCAACATTTTTTAAAGCACTAAAAGGACAGAATTGACAGAACTTACACTTAAAATACATTTGACTTAGCAATATAAAAAAAGTATTTAAAACAATCTTAGAAAAACCCCAAAAGCTCCCCACAACCTGAATAGTAAATTCCAGTACACAGTTCTTAGTCATAGCTAAGGAACCGAGGGAATGATCAATTGCAAAGAAAAAGGGGAAATACGATGGAATTGGTGGAAGACAACTTTTATACAAAGTAATAAAGTGCTTATTGATACATTTCTGATATACCCGTGCTATTCCATGTTGCTGCATACCAGCAAGTAAGTATTGCCTCGCACTGTGAAAGGTAACACAGAAGTTTTGAAAAAGAACTTCTCAAACAAGCAGTCCTTGCTTGAGCTGTATCTTAGCTCCTGTCTCTGACCTGTCTCCTGGACGGTGCTTTCAGACCCACACTGTAGCCCTCATCTCTGCCCCCTCCTTGCTGTTTCTGCATAGATCCTTGGGCCTGAATCATCCCCTCACCCTGTCTGGGACTGCTGCCAGCACTCTGCTCTGCCTGTCATGTCCACACTGCATGCTGGCTGGAGAGGACGCTGCCTGTGCTTGGGAAACCCTTGCAGCCTTCTCTCTTGCGATGCTGCACTGCTTACAGTCCTCCCTGTAACTACAAGTCCCAACTCTTTATTCTCTGGATGCTCCTGCTCACTTTCTTGTATTCACAGTAGGCAAAGAAGTATGGTAGGTAGCCTGGACGCCATTTGTACACTGCCCTGCTCGTCAGGCTTCTAGCACCTTGTCACACAAGCCACCTCTGAAGGCCCACTGCTACTCAAACCTTGGCACAGAAGCCCAATACACCAGGACATGTGTGTTATTAGCCAAATACCACAGGAGTGCAGGTTGCCCCTTCTCTTGTTAGGGGTGCTAGTTTGAATCTTTGTTCTCTACCTACTTGAGCATTTTCAAGAAACCTTTAAAAATTCGTGGGTCTGTTTTGTGCTTGGATAGAATCAGCCAAATATCCAGCAGTTGCCGAAGCAGCAGATAAAGCAGGAACCTCAAGTTTATCTTTAGGCACCAGTCTTGAACAAATGCCAACTGAATCACAATTGTGCTAAAAAGCTCATGGGCAGCAAAAGCTGATGTTAGTCACAAAAATCCTGTCTCTGACCTTCCCAACAGGCAATGGAAAGTCACAGAGAGCTGCTCATCTACAGAAGGTGTTACAAAGAAGAGTGTTTCACAGATAACTTCCTTCTGAAATTCTTCAGTTTTCCATTTATTACAGTGATTAGTCTCCAGAGTTTGAAGTTAGCCATTGAGAACTCATCTTTACATTTTAATCTCATGCTATTCTAGTCTCACTGAAGTCAGCAGAATACTGGTATGTTGATCAGCAAAGTACTCGAATGGCTGCAGCTTGGTCGGCAATAGTAAGAGAGTGATTTGTAAGCCAATGTCTAGCCTCTAAATAAATAAAAACCTGACAAACTACTCAGCTGGAAAAAGTATTAATACTTGCTCAGTATTAATAAGTATGGGAAAAGTCTTAAGGGTTTACTCTGAAGGTACCTAAGGACATTACAAAAGCAGCCTTTATGTATCATCTTCTTGACTTTATGGAATTATAGAAGAGCAACATAATGGACAAATAATCCACAATAAGCAACTTGCAGCCTCAAGGCAAATTATATATAGCCTCTCCAAATGCACTTCAGATAAGAAAGAGCTGGAGTTTCTGCTCTTAGCAAAATGATTACAGGAAGGTTGACAATATATTCACTTTCTATTAGAAAATAATAGAATTGAATTAATCAGCTTGAATTTAACTTTAATGCTGTCCAGAAATAATATGCTAAAGGTAAAATTGCTAACTAAAATCTATTTACCAAACACATGTACTCTAAGCTATCTGCAGAGGGTTACAACACAAAGTAAAACATCTAAATTTAAAGAAAAAGATTATGAAAATTCTTCATTATGAAAGTACATTTTTTTAAAATACTAGTATAAGTTTCCCATGAATCACTGAAAATTCATATTTCATTACCTTGGAATGCCTGTGTTTTGCTGAGATACTGGAGGAATTAAGGGGATTCCTTTTTCTCCAACTGCCCAAGAGACACTATTGGATACTTTCCCAGAGGTCATTAAAGTAATTTTGTTGCTACCATCAGCTTCAAATGAAAAGGACACACCTACCAAGGGGGAAAAATCCAAAGTAGTGTATTTATGCTTTCAAACATAATGTCTTAACATTTTTAAAAATACTTCCAGAAAATGAGTAGTCAAATAACCTGTACCATTATATAAAAAGGTTAATGTGAAACAATGATTGTCCTGCATGCTCTGGGGAGGAACTCTGCTCTACAATAATGAAAGATTTCATTACACCTACAGAAAGGTTTACCATTTGAGTTGGAAGGAAAGCCTATGCCAAATGCTCTTTTTTTTCTCCAGAGATGCACACCATTTAATATTTCTGGTAGTTTTCAGATTCAGCATACTGTTATTAACAAAACAGAAATTCAGAGTCAAAAGTGTTATGCATGATTGAAAAGTCAGTCTGAAAGCTTCTGACACACAATTGTAGATATGGTCATCATAGTCAGTGACATTTACACACATGTTTGCTGTAATGATTTTTCCCCCTATTTTTTTTTCCTCCTCATTTTTATCTATTCTGCTCTAGCTTTATCTGCATTTATATACGGCAAATTTATGCAAGTCAGTCATCTCACAATGCTTTTCAAATTAATTATACAAACTTGGAAGTTCCATATGCTACTATGTATTCTTCTTGTTTCCCCTCTTCCTATATCTCCCTTGTTTTATCTTTAGCCTAAAGCCCCAGGGAAAAGGTGTGTGCAGGTTGTCAACAAAGCAAAGAGGAGGACAAAAAATTACATATACACTTCTACAGAGAGTTTTTCAGTGGTTTAAAACATTAAAACCACTGGAGCTGCAATGATTCATATCTGTTTGCAGTGTCAGAGGCCTGATTACTCAAATACTCAAAAAAACCCCAACATCTTCTGCAGCTCATAAAGCTCCACCAATGCAACAAGACAAATAATAAAAAGACACATTTTTATAATGCAGAGCTTAAAATTAGTAAAAGAGAAAAATTCCACAGCAAACTTCAATAATAAGAATCATGACTATTATGGAAGTCTCAGTTACAGACGCTATAAAGGCTCTCATCAGAATTTAGGATGAAACCTATTCCAGCCTCTTACTGCTACATGGTTTCAGCAAATGAGAAACACTGAACTGAAGAAGACAAGAGTCCCTACCACTTCCAACTCCTTCATGGTCCAACATCACACGCTGATTGCTGCTGAACTCTATTTCTTCCAGAGGAGCACTGCCTGTCAGAACTGCAGTCTCAGGAACAGGTAAGAACACTTCAGCCAACAAGGTGGTACTGCTGATACCTGACGTTTCATAAATCTAGAAAATAAACATGATGAGGGATGGAAGAAAAAATTACATGTGCACTCTTTAGAAGTTGGAAACATATTGCAGTGTATTTAGGGAAAAGGTTTTATTATGACTTAAGCATGAAATAAATAATTTAAGCAACCGTATTAATTCACTTTCTAAAATATCCAATTAGCAGACACTTCAGCTGTCAGCAGCTTACTTGATCTGAATTCTTCCTAGAAGTCTATTCTCTTCACTTTTCTAATGCACCTGAGACAAGTACGACAAACTCTAGGCTTGAAAGAGCATCACTGTACAATATGCAAATGCTTGTGACAGTCACTGGGATCAGGTGAGGATTCTGGTGGGATTTTGCCTCACTAATTCCCCCTTACCATGGAAGGCAGGGTATGGCACACAGTCCCCATTCTGGCAGCACTGCAGGTTGCTTCTGTCCTTCCTAGCCCGCTGCAGGCTCAGAGTGGTGTGATTTCTCCATTCAGATGTTTTTAATCCACGAAAACGGTATTTCTTCTCTGTTTCAATTTATGTTTCAATTAAATAAATAAGCAGACAAGGGGATTTTACATCCTCCCCTGCACCAGTGTTACCTAACCAGAGGAGTCTTCTAAAGGGAGAAGTAGAATCTTGATTCTGTTTCCCCTAAATGTATTTTGTATTGACTCCGAGAAGTATTCATGTGAATCATTTATTAATTCACACTTGGAATGGAGGGTAGCAGTGGCTTGATTTAACTGCACTGGTGATCAAATCAAGTGCAGTTATGGACACTACTAGAAATTACCTTTTTTCTTATTCCCCCCAGTAATCATTATGATAGTTTTACTGTGTGGAAAATAATGTTTTAAGAAGACAACGTTAGCAATTTAATCTGCAACATAAATCACTTTTTCAAAATTTAAGAGGCAGATCCACTAATATATTTGATCACAAGTCCCAATTATGTAATTTCTCCCATTCAACCTATAGTTATATACTATATATATCTAGAAAGCATAACCATCAAAAACATAGCAGCAAAGTTAAAAGTTTGTGACTGGAGAAGCAAGGAAGGAACTTAAGATTGAAGATTTACAAAGGGTCTTTCACAGGTTTTTCAGTCTTCATGACACCATCATAGAGCAAAACACACGCATTAAAGCAGTAATTACATTTTATATCATCTTTTAAAAGTTATTGTGATACATCACCACCTACCTGTAGTTTTAAACTCTCTGGCCAATTGATTATTTGTAAATTGAAAATCTGTCCAAAGTGAACTCTAAAATCGGAACTTATTGGTCGGGTAACAGTCCTTGACACTTCTTTGGAGTTGAAAAGGACTTTTATAAATGCTGAGCGTTTCTTCACATCTTCTCGGCGCAAGACTTCTGCTCTGTAAATATATCAAACAAGCTGTCATGTAATTTTAATAACATTTTTATTATTTATTTTTAAAGAAAATCTGATTTCTCATGGGGGGACAGAACCCACCTAAATAAAGATGGTATTCCTCCAAAAATGTCACTACACAGGAATGACTTTAGAACTATTATTTAACAGCTGTTTTATCTTCTTATGAATATAAAATTATTTTTAAATGATCAAATAAAATTTTGGATCCAATAAAGCTAACCCCATATAAAAGAAGTTATCCAGGAAAAAAAAATTCTTTTCCACTCTCTTCCTCTAAAGCACAATAAATTACATCAAATTGAGTTAAAATTTTGAAGTTTTTGGTCACTGGGAGCACAACAGCCAAGCAGCATTCCCTGATGAGGCTATTTATGAACTAAGTACAAAACAAAGTAGTTTTTAAATTCCTGAAATCCAGCAGATGTATGTTAAGTTGTGCGAGTAAATGTGGAAAGTGACATGAAACAAGTACATTTATTTCTTTTATCCACAGTGAAATCTCTGGTTTAGTACACAATTTCTTTCTTTTCCCTTTGCTGACAACAGCACAGGCTTAGTGTAAAGGACAAGCTAGTGAGAGTGGTCCTGCCAGCAGTAACCTAGACTCTACACTGAAACCAGCTTCTTTGTATCTACACTCCTGTTCTGTGCAGATGCTCAAGGAACGTCAGAAGGTTCAAAGGGAATGTGCATTTTTTTAAGTGCACTATGTACAAGGCTACACGTGAGTTGAAAGTGAATTAAGTTCTATCACCTGCAGAAGCAGAAGTTTCACCACCAGGCTAAACAGAATGGTGAGCTCATGCTTCTGAAGTTGTATAAACAAGCAATTAATAAATAGCAGAAAATCACAAATAGGGTAATTTGCTGGCCAACATTTATCTTACCGAGGACACTGTTCAGTTGGAGTTATGCTTCCTGAGAGGGTCAGCTCAGGAACTAGAATAGGTTCTCCAGGTTTCCTTCTGCAGTTGTCAGCTTTTTCTCTAACCTGCTGCTCTATCTCCAGGCTACTGGCCATTTTAGGTGGGACGGGTTTTACACGTTCCTCACCAAAATCATAATCTTCTGATTCTTCATCTACATTAGTATCTCTTTTCTTCTTTTTCTTCTTGGACTTCTGCATATAAAAACAATAACATTCTTTCCAAACTTGTTTCAATCTGCAATTTTTCCCCTTGTTCTCTTGATTCACAAAGGCTAAACACAGATGGTGTATGTACAGTAAAATGACAGTATAATTTTACTATTACACACAAAAGATTTCTCTCATTGTAAAGGACTGCATAATATTCAGAATTTAGCAATACATTCCATTCATATGCTTCAAAACCATAATGTGCTCCAAGCAAAACATTTACTTAATCTTCCCTACCAATTTTCAAAATCAGCATGTTTCTTGAACCTTCTGGCTAGATGCTGAGGTCTCATTTGCCTGAGTTACCGCGTACATGATGTTAGGATTGAAGGAAGGTTATTCAACCAGTAGACAGAGTAGTTTGAGATGCATTGTCTGCACATACACTGACAAAACAAATGCACATGTGCCACAAACCGTGGAGCACAAGGTTTTTTAGCTTACAGTATCTTTAGCATGAGCAGAATGATTCCTTCCCTGCCTCATGCCAAACAAGAATAAACAAACAGAACAACACATGCCTTTCAGCAGCTTCTAAGCTGCAGAACTCCAGTGTTTACATGCATGTTCAGCTTTAAACAACTGCAAACCAGTTCCCCCTTCCACGGACTTCTGGATTAGTTGGAAGTACAGCTTGCTTGGAAGCACCAGCCACTTCATCACTTAAGACATCATAAGCAAAAGAAGACGAAGTAAGGAAAGCAAACAGATTCTCTTCATTAATTCTAGTAGTAAGCCAAACAACGTGTTCATATATTTTTCTTAAGAAATATTCTTTCTTTCTTTGCCTAATTTTATGTTATCTTTCTTCCTCTTGTATTTGCTTTTACATTTATTTAATCTCACCTACCTCTAGTGTCTTTGATTCATGTGATCTGTACTAGTAAGAAACCAACAGCAGTGATTAAGTTGAAAAGTACTTTGAGTAAAATAAAATAAAGCACTTCTGGGTATGAAAGAAAGGTCATTTCACTCTCAAAGGAAAGAACCACAACCGTCTCAGGACAGTTTGTGACTATAAAATAGACGACACAGTGGTATTTGTGAAGACATAACTGGTGGATGAACAGTTTGCATTGCACACTTATTTATCTTATCCTACAAGTGAACATGATGCTAATGAGTCATGTGCCCACTAGTCTTCTGCTAATAAGAATTTCCAATTCCTGTGTATCAGCTTCCCCTCAAATATTTCATATGCCTTCCATAGAGGTTGCATGTACATGAAAAAACTCTCCATAGAAGTATCAGCAGATGCACTAGATTATTGAAAACTGTATTTGAAGCATTTCCTTAAGCTTTATTTTGCTTTGGTATCCAAAAACCCAGGGTGTTCAAACCGGGTAATGATTACATTCAAGTATAATCATCCTTACCCCGAGGTATCCAGTACATTGCCACCTAACTATGAAAGCAAACCTGATTTTGCCAGTCTGTTTCAAAGATCAGCCGGTTGCAGTGGGTTGCTGTAGCACCTGTATCTCTCAATATCCCCTTGAAGCACAACTGAGACCTTAACTACAGTACAGATTATTTGCAATAAAGCTTTTCAGAGGTGAAAAGCTAGAATATTAATTAAATCTTTCAGTCAGACATTCCCAAACATAGATTTTCACAAGATGACATCAACTGCTTGTTCATTAGAAACACCCCATAATTATTTTGCTTCACCACTCATGCACAAAATTCATCCATGTTTTTTCTTTGCAAGAAAGACATGAATTTAACAGGAATACTGCAAAACTAATAAACTGAAAGAAAGAACTGAAGTGCTGAAAATCAGTAGCAGAAAAACAATGCATCACAAAAACCTCATACATTATATTTTTTAATTAATAATTAACTAACAAATTCTAAGTGGGCAGAATGTATCCAAACATCATAAAATTTATGCATAACTTTCCTGATTTTTTTCTGTATTAGAAGGACAATTTTTTTACACATTTAGTCATAATTTTTTTTTGTGAAACTGAATGATTTAAACAAACCTGTGTCTTCTTCCAGGATTTCCAGTCTTGTAGCTCAGTTTTATACTCCTCCATTTTCCTTCCATATTCTTCCATATATTCTTCTAGTAATTCCTTTATCTCAGCCTGAATTTCTGCTTCATATGCTTTCTCATCTGATTTCTGATCAACCTCTTCCCTTCAAAACAACAATTATCAGATTGCTGCATAAAATTACATAAGGGTTACAATTCAGTCTGTAATATATAAGAGAAATCTACTTCTCCATGAATTAATTTCATTATACTGAAAGTGTATTTTGTTTAAAAAAGACTAGCATAGATACTGAGAGTTGATAGCAGATAGATAATTATATTAATTCCAGATAGTAACTTTCTTCATTCATTAATCTGTAGAAATTCCTTTCTGCTAGAGTAATTACTTATTTTAACCTTCGCTCTTCCACAAACCCAAAAGGAATAGTGGCAGGTTCAACAGTGCCAGCACTGCTCAAAGTCTTACTTTTGCATATCAGAATTCTAAGTTTCCAAATTAACTGATCTTATTACAACTCCACTGTTAGCAAATAAAGTACAAAAAGAGTTATCAAGACATACTTCCTCAAATAAAGTTTCATGGGTGTGTTAGTAAACTTCTGAAAGTCACGGAGGGATTTAAGTTGTTTCCAAACTTTGATAATGGTCTTTAGTAACATTCTGTCTTTTTCTTGTTCAGTATCACGAAGTCTTCTGGTTTGTCTAGAAATATAAACACACACCACGAGATCAGTTGGAATAGTCTAATTCAGTGGAACAACAGATTGAAAACTTGGGATACTAAAAGCCAAGTGATGGGTTGATTTATGGCTGCAGTGGTTTAAATCCAAGGAGCATAAAACCCAGACTTGAAGATTGCACGATTTGATTTCCTCCTATATTCCAGTCTCTTTTGTTTTGAACAATATGTCTTAAATTAAATCCGTTCTTTAGAGATGCCACAGTATTCGGAAATGCTTATTACACGTGTACGTAATTAAAAACATTTTTAAATAATTTCATGTACACAACAGCCTAGGAAACCTACACTGCTGATACGAAGTTATGCATATTACATGTGTACATTACAAAAGATGTTTTAAACTTAATGTGCTTCTAGCTCCAGTAAAAAGGACTTGCAGAGATGAAGTAATGTAATAAATCCTTTGACAGATGTACAAGATCCTTAATACAAACAAAATTAACACAGCCTTTTTTTTTTGGTCTCAGAATGGGTACTTCAAATTTCCACCCTCTAATCTGTTTGTAAAAGAGCTATTTATTAGCACTTTTAATGACCATCACACACTTTTAATGTAAATGCCCATGCAGCACAAGCACAGGCTGTTTCCACTACTATCTTGGTAGAAAACCAAGTCTGTGATAAAAAAATAGATGTAAACTAACACATTACTACTTGTAATATTCAGAGAACTCAGAGACTGAGTTAGAGCCGACAGAAGAAAGACATCATACATCATTTAACAGCATAAGCCAATTTAGTGAAAACCATAAAGAAGAAATGCAAACTTTTCAGAAAGCAGTATGAGTAACTTCATGTCATTAGCTAGCAGTTTGAATATTACTTATCCATGTAGCAACCTTTTCTGTCTACCAGAAAATGCCAGAAGATCAAACTTAAAGGCAGGAGGAACATATAGATCAGTAATCACACTTATCTAATGTATTTGGATTTGGAAGCAGGACCTTTCAGTAGAGAATCATCTCTGCTAAAATACATCACCCACAAGAACCTGAATCAGAATCCACAGCATACGTTGGCTTCCTAACTCAGGAAAGACAGTAGGGCTGAAATTACTAATTTGCATTCAGTTTTATGTATTCAGATGACATTTCTTCCTCAAGCCAATGGAAAGCTACAGCTTTGAACTTCAGAAAGCAAAGTGTTATGTTATGTTATTGGAGGGTGAAGGAAACAATTAGATTATTTTCCATGCTACATGTCTGTAATTTCTCACAAGTGTTCTACACTGATCATCAGGGAAATGCAACGCTAAAAGAGAGACAAGGCAGGTCAGATGATTCTACCAACATATGTGGTCCAAGTTAGCACTGAATACCATGACAGCAAAAATTCCTGAGCCCATCTGAGCTTCATATGTGTAACAGCTTCCAGTAACAGAGCTGTAGCCACTAAGAATTACAGATACGAAAAGCCCTAGACTAATACCAGCCAAACTCATCTCAAGTTACTTAGGCAACACTGATCTCACTGATTTCAGCTGAGTTTCTCCAGATTCACAATAGCAACTAAAGCACTCAAGATCTAGAGAAATACATCAGATACACAAAAGGTATATTCCTTCTAATTGGAGTTCACCATCAAGCAAGCCTCAGCGTTGGTGCCAAAATCCAAGAATCTCATGCCCACAGTGAATCTTTCCTTCACCATTCTCACGCTTTCCCTGGTGAGAGGTCCTATCTCCAAGGTACTGTATGGTAACTGCACACCTCCTGCTCCTTGTCCTCCAGCACGTTTGTAAGATACTAGTAAAAGCTATTCCATTTTCAATGGAAGGAAGTCTTTGTCCTTCAGTATAAAATAATAAACTATAGATGACTTTATCTTCTATACAGATACCAGTGTATTACAAGACAGTGTACTTGAAGAATGAAAATCTGAAGATGTAATTCCCAATCTAAGAGGAATGTGTGGATGCATAAGTTTAGCAGATGTAAATTTCAAGGTGTCCTGGTTTGAGACAAATTTTAGGAGGAGACTCTGAAAGGGTGTCTCCTCTAAAGGCAGCATTTCAGCCCCTCCCCCCAGCCAAGGTTCAAAATGAAAATCTTCTTGGAAGGATGTGAAAAAAAGAACTATTTATTTAACAAGCGAGGTGCACGCAGGCACAAAAAAAAATGAATAATATTAGACAGTAAACCTTCTCTGCTGTGGAGAAAGTTGGTGGATTTTAGAGTCTCTCCTTTCTCTGGTTCAGCTCCTCCTGAAGGTTCAGCCTGCCTGGGCCGGGGGGTCCGGCGGCTCCTGGCGATGGTCTGGTCGACTGTCTCCCCTGGAGATGGTCTTATTTTCCGGATGGGGAAAAAAGCAAGCCAAACAGTCCAGAAAGAGGGGAAAAAACCAAAAGAAACTGCAATCCCAGCGAGAAGGGGAAAAAAACCCTCTGTCCTAACTCACAGCCAGACAGACTACAAGGAAAAAAAAAACCAAAACCCAAAAACCTTGTGCTTTATCTCAAAGAGAAAAAAACAAAGCATGCCAGGTTTTTCCCTGCCAGATCAAGGTTACAGGACCCATTCCTGGGCATAAGCAGATGATAGGAAAATACACAGCATAAAATCACCCCAGGACACAAGGCTGAAAGTAGAATTGTTATTAAAAAAATTATTTTTTTAATATTGTGTTATCATGTGACCCATTACATCACTTTATACTTCTGCTCCTTTAAATGACTACATTACTGCCTACTTTTAGATTGTGAAAAACTTTCAGACTTTTATTATCTACTAGTTAAAAGGCTATTCAGCATGGATGTCCAAAAAAACTTCTTTGATCATACTGCTAACACTTACAGTTCATCACTGTACATCTGTCAAAAATAATACAAACTGTCACTACCGAGCCAAAAATTGTAATATATTTTTAATACCCAGCTTTTGTCCAAGAACAATAACTGTAACCTTGTAAAACAAAATTCTAAAATTTTATTTGTATTAGCCCGTTGGCAAAAACATGGCCAAAATACCTAAGAACGGGAAGCAAATCAAGAACACTTGTGTAATGAGGAAGAGGATGGAAAAAAACCAGGGGTTTTGTCTGTTCAAAAAATTATATTACTGCATTGTAAAAGCTTTGTGCATCTAGCTGAAGTCTACTGAAATTTTATTTTAATTAAATTTAATTATACACAACACACCAGTAGATAGCTACTAAGTAATTAATAAAAGGTAATCAAATCAAACCACTTTGGAATGAAAATTTCAGCCTAAACTGTATTTTCTTCATAATGTTTTATGCAACTTATCAGTGAGAACTCTTAAATCCTCAGCATTCTTCCAGAGCTATTTATAATAGAATTTAAAATTCTGACATGAATCATGTTCTGTACCAACATGTAAAAGAAAAAAGGAATACAATTTTAAAAACCAACAATTTAATGAATTCATACCAACCTGATCTCCATTTTGTATTCAGGTATGCTTTGTTGAGCGACAGGAACAGAATCACCACCACCTTCTATACTGTATTGCACAGCATTCCTCAAAGCATGCAGCTTGAACAAACAAACAAAAAAGCATTAACAGATGGCTTAACAAGCATCCAGGGTAATGCACCTTGACAGGACAGAGCTAGTTACTAATGACAGAAAACCCTGAACTGTCCTGATTCTGTGTTTACAGGGTTTTTCTGTGTCTTTGAGGCGATTCTTCAGCATGATATTTTAATTAGGATCCCTGGGTATATGAGGGAGATTTACTAACTGTGATCACTGCAACAGATCCCCTTTCAAGGGGAAAGACTGATCTAGGGACTATTCTAAAAGCTCAGGCATCAAAGGTGTAGGTGAAAAAGACCTCAAGTCAGCAAAAAACACCAACTTTCACAAAAGGCTCTTTTGGGACTAGGAAGGGCCACTAAAGGTAATCCTAGAAAACCCTGGAATCATAGAATAGAATCACAGAATCATTCAGCTTGAAAAAGACCTCCCAGATTATCAAGTCTAACCTGTGACTGAAAGCCACCATATCAATTGGCACTAAGTGCCACATCCAGACATTCCTTGAACACTTCCAGGAATGGTGACTCCACTGCTTCCTCAGGCAGCTCATTCCAATATATAATCACTATTTCAGTGGAATTCCTCCTGATGCACAATTTAACCTTCCCTGGCACAACTTGCGGCTATGTCCTCTTGACTTGGTTGCCTGGGATAAGAGACTGACCCCCACCTGGCTACAGCCTCCTTTCAGGCAGCTGTAGAGAGCAATAAGGCCCCCCATGCGCATCCTTTTCTCCAGGTGGTTTAACCTGGAGAAACCCTGAAAGGAGGTTGTAAACAGATGTTGGTCTCTTCTGTCAAGTAACAAGCCATAGGACAAGAAGAAATGGCTTCAAGTTCCGGGGAGGTTAGATTGGATGTTAGGAAAAGATTTCTTCACAGAAAGGTTTGTCAAGCACTGCAACAGCCTGTGCAGGGACATCCACCATCCCTGGAGGTATTTAAAAGATGTGCAGACTGGCACTTGGGGACATGGGTTAGCAATGGGCTTGGCAGTGCTGAGTTAATGGTTGAACTTGATGATATTAGAGGTCTTTTCTGACCTTAATGATTGCATAGTTTTATAGATTCCTGTTTATGAGGACATGGATAACCCAAATGTCCTGTTTCACAGAGCACTAAAGCAAATCCTTCAAAAGTACTAACAGAACAAAGTATACCAAGGAATTATTTTGAGACACTGTATGAAATATCTGTCCATCATTAGACCTATAACCTAATGCTTTACATAAAAATTCAGAAGTATCTGTACACCACCTACCGACCCTCATTATACTAATATAAAAATGAGCTTGTATACTATGATTATTTTTCCCTTATAATAGTTCTTTAATGCAGAAAATCATCACTTTTAATTTATGGAGATCTGAATGGATATGTACTTAATAATCCAACTAATTTTTGTCAGACAAATGTTCTCATGTGCCCTGATGACATCAGAATTGTACTGACAATGCCTAATGTTCATGTACACATTTACACCAGAGAAGACCACTGCCATTGATGTCTGATGGTTTTTTGTCTTTTCTTTTTATACCCTTTCCCTTTCCTTATACCCTTAGCCCTACATGTTTATAACTTTGTAGTCTGATATTTAGCTTAGTTTGGGGGTTCTCTGAGGGGAGAAGATGAAACATCCCTACTATCTCAAAACTAGAGGCTCCAACCTTGGACAGAGCCTTCTCTCTGGAACATGTGTTTTAAACTAGGCTGTAGTCTCATTTGGGGGGGATAGGGGGACAATTACCTCATTTGTTAAGTTTCTTATTGGGGGATTTTAGGTAGACAAGCTAATTTGCGAGGTCCATAAAATTGTATATGTGTTGTACACAGAGGGGGCTGCTTGGCATGTTTCCACCTTTGATGAGTTGTGCACCTGGGATCCTATTAAAACCAAGGTAATACCCTTTTCCCCTATACTGCTGTGTCTGCCTCTTATTTTTACCAGCCCTTAAGGCATCACCATTACTTCCAATGTACAAAGGAAGAATGGTGGTACACCAAGTATGAGCAGCCCAGTCAAGCTCACTCAGCAAATCAGCAACAGAGCCAGAAACAGAAGAGTTTACATCCAGCCTTGGGTTTTGCCATGTCACAAGGGTGACACAGTAAATGTGGCAGCAGCATGCATTTAAAACACAGCATCTATCACATAGCTGGAAATTAGTTCTGCTTTTGTACAATTTGGTGACATTAAACTGCTTCCTTTTATTTTGATTTGTTAACTGAAACTAAACTTCACTAACTTCCCTCCATCATTGAATGATGTCTTTTGCTGTCTCCCTGTCAGAGCTGCTGTACACAATCCTGTAATGTCTTACCTGTCACTCAATGGAAAATATTTTAGATACACTAAGGAATACTATGCAAATGTTACTGTATTCCTTTTACTTCAGAGTTAATTCAAAACTGAAGCTCAAAGAAAGTCTTAATCTTAAAAATGCAATTCTGCACTGAACACACAGCAACCTCAGTCAAATATTTAGGCTTTTAACTTCTGACAAATTCAGCTTTTACCTTAAACTGTCACATCATTGTCTGAATAAAGTGGGAAGACTGAACAGAAATACCTTGTCTGTGAGAAGTTTGGTAAGATTCTTCTGTTTTCTTGCTAAATACTGATCATATAACTGAGCCAGTTTAGCTGCTAACACATGCTCACGGCTAAAACAGGGATGATGAGTGAATATCAGTCCAGAAATATCAATATCCAATTGAAACAGCCCCTGAAAATCTCCAGGTCTAACAAAATACTGATTGGTAGATGTCATTTTTATTGCCTGAAAGAAAAAAAGAATAAAATGGATTTACAGACTCTGACAACAGTATCTTTCAAATATTTTCTTTGTCAGAAAATAACCCATTTAGCATTACCTACATTTAAATGCTGAGTCTTAAACTGTGCTAACCTCTTGCTTTATTAACAAGTGGGTGGCACAAAATCACCACAGATATTCTACACAACAGAATTTTCATAGCCCACAGGAGGCTGAAATATGAAGTCATCTTCCTGTACTGAAGGTTTTGCTGAGCAATGAAGACAATGACACTGGATTAGAAAACGCACCACCTGCTAGTTCTCTTCTGACACATTTGTTTAGTATTGCTTTATTTCCTCCTGGAACAGAGCTCTAGGATAAACAGCACAGCTCTCACAGAACAGCTCTCCTTGTAGACCATACAGATTGTGCAGATTAGGAAATATATTACTGGCTTCCCCATTCTAACACCAGGGAAATTCAGGCCAATGAAAGCTTTCAGCAAGAAAGCTTAAAAAATCTGCTTCAACCCACTGGAACCAAAAGACATCCATGGCTTATATCCTCAAGTTACTGAAATCAGAAGAGAATTAACATTGCTTCCAGTCTGACTACTCCTGCTTCCTTACTAGGGTCCTTCAGAAGAGATTCATCAGAGACATTCTGGTACCATAAAAGATGAAGTTGTTAGTTATGTAGTGTTTGTTGCAGTCCCTTCCTGAGAACAGGAAATAGAGGGATCTGGAGAAGAATTTAGCTGTTGCATAGCTCTTTTATAGGACTGATATAAATGGCCATGAAACGCACTAGAGTCCACCTGATCCTTCCACACTCCGTTTCTCATCAAAATGCTTAATAAGACAAAATGTGTCATAAAAATGACAACTTTGAATTCCTTATGCTTTAACTATTTTTCTGCCCATAAAGGACCCTTAAGCTCAGTGTCTTACCATGGTGATTTAGATATTTCTATGTCACTGTTCAGGCAAACATGGTGTTCTTGAAACATCTTGGCCTATCTTTACATGATCTAAACAGTAAATCTTTCCTGCCTGCAGAAGCACCCTGCAGAGATCTGTGGTACTGGATGCAGCCTGTGGATTGCATATTTATAACCAGCATCAACTAAAGGGCCACATTTAAATCTGTCTCAACAACAACAGTCAGAAACACTTGTGTATCCCAAAAGAGCATTCTATTTAGAAGTCTTAAAAGTCAGCTTTTCCAAGAGGGTAATAGAGTTCTAACAAGCAGAACAATTAAAGCTTGCTTCAAGCTTGTTGAATGGTTTTAATTGAAACTTATTTTGATTTGTAGTGATTGCACATTGAAACTGCTGTTTGCCAGGGTAGATAAGCTGTGACTGAGGAAAAAACAACCACAAAAAACAAACAAGAAAAACAACAAAGAAAAAAACCTACAACCTCCCAAAAACATCTGAATTGATGCTACATAACTCAAAATTAGTTGCTGTCTGCATGAGCAAACTTTACAGACATGCTAATATAGGAACTACCCCACTTTGGCATGAGACTATCCAAGGGTGCCTCACAATGATCCCAGTGACTCACAGTCTTGAAGGTGTTTGTCACGGACTGACATTTACTGTTTCAACCAGCACTACCAGCTAAACTCTTCAGTCTTTTGTATGCATTTTTACAGGAAAAAACAGACACACACTTAAAAAATAAGTGCTCATTTAAAGAACAGATGTGAAATCACAAAAAATAGTCAATAGTCACGGTTTTTAGCACAAAACCCTTCAGGTCACCAGGGCTTCTGGTGCAGAAGAACTAGGATACTGGATCTCAGGAACCACATATATGAAATATGCCTACCTTTCTATACACTGTTTCAAGTTCTGGTGCAATGCCTTCTTCAAGTGCGAATATTGGAGGCCTAGTAGAAGACTGTTTAATTGGATTAGGCAATGCTATGATTTTGCCATCATCACCAAACCACTCTTTCCCCTACAAAGGAAAACAAAATTATATATATTCCTTCTTACTTTACAAAGAAATTACTTGTAAAATCGTGATTCTTATATAAAATACAGAATAAAAGGTGACTATGAAATGTTTGTGACTGAAATAACCAAAACTTTCCTAATATGCCGAAATGAAATCTTCAAATATACCAGGGGTAAGTTTTGAAATTAAAAGACCAAGATGTTGCTTCAAACTTTGATTATACTGATTTATTTTTCCTTCAACATTCAGTGTTACAGATTTGAAACAAAAAAAAATCAACACATCACTTATTTAAATGTTATGTTCTTATATCACTAAAACTGAAAGAATTATAAGTCTTGTTTTACACAAGAGCTGAATGGCAGGTCAGATAATTTATCAAAGCATCTCTCAAAGCTCCTAGTCCACAACCTGAACTACTTAAACAGCATCTATGAAAGTGGATTAGGTAAGTATTTTACACATCAATTGCTATCCATGGCTTCACGTGTTCAACATTGTCCTAATTCATCCCTCTGTTCTCATCACCTGGATTCAAATATACCTTAAACCAGTGCAGCTGTCCAAGGATGCTGCCCTACCCTGTTAATTCCATACATTTTTAATCTGACCCTAGAGTCAAATGTCAATGTGGTAACACCAAGAAGTCAACCTGAAAACTAACTGGTTTGAAACTGGCTGTTCAAAAATTTTAGATCCAAATGTTTCCAATCTGATTCACAAAAGCACATAAAGAATACAGAGAATCATAAAAAAATATAAAGGGCAGCTGCTGCTCAGGAGTTTAAGTCTATACTGAACAATACACACCTTAGTGTGTATGGGAAGATAATATAGTAGGGCAAAATATATCCAAGACACTTTCCCAAGTCTTTCCATAAGACATTCTTAAAAATCTGAAAGGATTCTAAAACCTCTCTGATAATCTATACCAATATTTAATTAGCCTTACAGTCTGATCAGTGATCTGTTCCCCAGCAATCTACAAGCAGTGCCAGGAAAAGACACCAGTTTCTAAAGACCCAGTCTGATGCTCTGACAATGAGGTTACACTAAAAACACACTCCTACAAAAATTTGTATTTCCCAACATCTGATGCTGCTAAACATTTTGAAGATGAAAGCCCCATATTAGCATGATCATTAACTTACTTAACTATAACAAAAATAAGATACTTATAATGATATATAAAAGACTGATAAAAGTTACAACAAAAAAGGTAGCTGTGACTTACTTGGTCCTGTCTGAGTATTCTATTTTCTAAAATATTTTGGTTAGACTGTGATACAAAGGGCCTTTCTCCTGTGTAAAGACCTTCATCCTCAAGGTACCTGGGCTGCATATTTCTAGGCATCTTCTCAGAAGCAGGCACTAATGAAAAATTAAAGACAAAACCAAGTAAATATCTTGTAACTGTAGTTTTAGTTTGTTAATTCTTAAAATGAATGGCACTGCCTACTAAGTATGCTGTCAGAAGTATTTTTCTACATAGGAAAAAAAGAAATAAATATAGACTTAAAAACCCAGATCCTTTTCTTAATCAAGTCATATCTTTTCACAGAAGTGTGACAATTCTAATAAACATATAATTAAAAATTTCCTTACCAAAAAATACTTCAAGTTACTTAGTGGAGTTTAGTGTTAATGGTTGCTTGCACAACAGTGTAAAAAACCTTGAGGAACAACTGACCAGAAAAGAATTTCTAAGCCTTTCTAATAATGGAAAGTGAAACTTTCAGATTAATCAGACCTACTGGTAATAAACAGTTTGCCCAAGATAGTCTCATAGAAAATATAGAACATGCATAAAAAGTTATGTTAGCCATATAACAGCAGATGGAATTCTTTTAGAAGGCCTGCCTGCAAGGCTGTCTCACTGTGTGTATGGACTCAGTATTTTTCAAGAAGCAATCTTGAAACAGAGAGGGATTATACTGAGGGTTATAATGGATTTTATCCCCTAAATCAGAACAAAGTGGATCACACAGGACCAAATCACAAGACATGAAAAAATAGAGGTACACAATGTCAAATATTTTGACACTGCACTGCAAGTTGTACTGGTACCATTCTGGTACATACCACTGCGAGACTTGTCTCTGTTTCTTCCAGTTCAAATATTAAATAGCAAGTGATATTATAAAACCGTTTTTTAGGACTTTGCAGTTCTATGGGAATAAGGCAAAAAGGTCAGAGACATGATCAGTGTTGACTATCTATTTCCAATTCACAAACTCAGCTTTTGCGAAAAGGGCCTCTGGAATTCCAAAAATCTTTATGTTAGTTGCATGACTCACGAGAAACTTGCCACCAGGAAGAAGCTGCAGATGTAGCCAAGTGAATATATAGTGTACGTTATGATGTACAGTGCACAAACCACCCTTAGTACCTAAACGTGTGTACCTGTAATGTGCTGTATACATTAGATAACAGCAGAAGAGGGACCAGCACTCTGCACTTTGTACAGACAGCAGTGAGGTAGTGACCCCCGAGCAACTGAGGTGCCCTGAGTACACTTGCCAGAGTAGCAGGGGATGACCCGCTGAGGTGTGTATGTTGCCAGCTAATCCCTCCTGTCAGACCTTTTCAGACGCGACTGGATGGTCAGTGTCAGAGAGCTGCAATTAAACATCTCTCTGCTGCCACAGATCGTCAATACCAGGTTTATTCAGCAGATCAAAGGCTGCCATGCTACGCAAAAATCCAGGAACAAAATGGATAAACACAATTTTCACACCTGCTAACATGCTTGGAATGAAGAGAAATTCTTTTTCCCTTTTCACTTGCTCAGAGTAGCTTTCACAATCAACAGGTTTTGTTACTACAAGATCTTCATCTGTCTGCCCTATGAATAAATCATCATCTTTAACTAGGCGTACGTCTTCATCCTACAGGATAAGTGCAAACATCTCTGTTAGTTCATCTGTTTCTTAAGAAAGTTTCTTGAGAAAGTACACTTTGAGAATTTTTAAGGAAACCAAAGATGCCATTTTGTACAGGCTAATAAAGTTAAAAGAAGCCTGAATAAAAAATGTGAGCATTTATCCTGTAGTTCACACCATTTCATCCTCCTCTTGTTCATCTTCATGAGTTTCGACACATTCCTCTTCTACCTCCTCTTCTTCTTTTAATCCATTCCTTTTCCTGACTCCAGCTTTCATTTTCTCTGGTATGGCATCAAAATTGAAGGTAAAGAAATTATATGCTTCTTCCTCAGAAGGAAAATCATTCTGTAACTAAAGAAAGACGACAAAGATACTTTATTATGGCATTTATAAGAAAATTAGGGACAATGAATAAATCTTCCCATTAATAATATGAAACAGTAGCATTTATAAACATTTATTACAAGATAATAATTATTTTATCTCAAACAGAACTCACTCAAATGCTGAAGCTAATTGAAATTTGTAAATGATACGTGAAACTTTTTCTATTGCTATATATTTAATTGAATATTTCTTGCAAAGTTTTATTTAAAAGATTACCTGGTCTAATATTAACATGCTTATTGTTTTAAATATAAACCATTTGTGAATCAGAAACACCAAAGTTTAAATTCTGGCCACATTGCAGATAGCCAGGTAAATGGTATGAGGAGAAATTTCTAATGACCTTTTGCCTCTGAAGAACCCAGGACACTTTTAGCTTTAGGATGAATGCTCTAAGAAAAGAATTAACAGCAGTACATTGTGGCTAATAAATATCAATACACTAGTCTGTAAAGTGCTTTAACTGCCAGCTGGTGGCATTCAAGAAAAAGGATTTAAACAGAAGATACATTTTTCCTGCAAACTCCAGTAACTGTGTCCAGATGGATTTACTAGTGTTTTTTGGGTGTTTTAAGCAAATGATCCAAAGCCATTCTTTATGGGATGAAGGTTCCTTTTACATATTTCTATTTTTGGCATCTTCTGTTTGTGAATTTTTTAACTAAATAAAACTTTCTCCACTGCTTAAGACTGAATTGTCTGCTTCTTCCAACAGAATCAAGAAGCCATATGAAGTCTAAATTAAATTCATTACTGAAATGAAAGAATTGGTACTTACTGTTGACTTTTGCTTAAGCTTTTTTACAGAATCACGAAACTTTACTTTTGATGGTAAGTGTAACTCATCCTCTTGTACCTCCCTGAATTTATCATTGCCAGACTGCATAAAAACGTATACATAAGTTTTAGCATACATTTAGTGAATCATAAAAAAATACAAACAGTTGACTACAGTTATCAGATATTGCATTTTTACAGAAAAAATAACGAAAGAGAAATATTGCCACTGTGGTAATAAACTGATTGCATATTTACTTTAAAAGGGTACGTGTAAGTATTACTTAATTCCTTTGGGTCAAGAAACAGGCTGTAAAGTATGAAGAAATGGTTCATTGCCAAATTGACAGCAAGCTGTCTTCACTGCTGGTGGGATCATTGTTTCTGCACTCCTGAACAGAAGCAATCACATGCTGATGTCCAAAGGGAGAGAAAGGAGGCAGCAATGGCAAACCCTCTGCTCGGGCAGACAGCCCCAGCAGAGGGTTTGCCACAATCCCCCGCTGGCAGGGATTGTGGCCCAGGTAAGGCATTCAGGGAGCTTCTCAGACAACCCCTGCTGCCAGCAGGAAAACCCTCTTGGGTATTGTTTAAAAAAGGCGGTGTTCACCGCTTGGGTGCGGAAATACGGACTTGAATATTTATTTTATTCTCTCAAACAATCATTGCTAGGCTACTCTCTAACTCCATGGGTGGCACACCCCTGCCTTTTCAAGAAAGGAGGTATCATGTTATCTATTCCCAGTTCTCTGAGGCCTCATCTGTCCCTACACACAGATCACTGTAAAGGTCACTGGTTCTGAGGTTGCTTCAGCAAGTTCATTACGTGCTTCAAAGGGATTTTCATCTAGCTCTGCCAACATAAACACATCTACCATTCTATCTGGTTTTGCTCCATGTGTCCTGAATTGTTAGATTAAAGGAAGATGCTTCTCAAGTTTACTTCTGTAACACCTATACTTCAAAATAATAATATCAAAAAGAAAATCTCAAACTCTGTCAATCTGATGGTCACTTGTTTAACAACAAAATAACACGTCGTGTGTGTGTAAAAAAGTACAAAAACCAAAACCAGGGGAAGGTTTCACACTTACTTTGTATAAAATTAATAAACAACTCTAATAAGGGTATCACTTCTGCATTTTCCTAATACAAATACATTAAAATAGTACTACTTAACTGAAAGCTGTAATCATTACTTATTGTAAGATAACACTGCCAAAAATCTTCCCACAATATACATCAAATAGCAATTTTCCCGGGGACAAGCAATTTAGCCAGGCTAAATCATACAGTTTGGAATTCCATATGAAGGTGTTACTGTTCTATGCTGTGATTTCCTGGGAAAAACACATTCTTTGGAACACATTTTCTACAAGCATGCAATCTCTTTGTGAATTGTGAAGAATGTGAGTGCCAGTTCTGCATAGGCAGAGCCTTTGTTGTTTTTTTAATACAAAATTCATTTTCTAACAAAGAACATGCTTATACAAAAAAACCCTCAAAATAAAATAGTAACAAGTACATGCAATACAATACAATGACAAAGTTAATAACCAGCATTTAGCAATTGCACTGTGCAAATTTATATAAAGCAGTATTACAGTGGACCTTTCTGTTACAGTAAATTCTAAATACTTCACGGTATCTTAAGCAACAGAAGCCATGAACCTCTAAATGACAGAAGTTTCACATGATGTAGATACTACAATGTAAGCAAATTATTACTGTTAAATATACAATGGAAACAATAATCAGAATGGTTCCTTCCTGGTTACTAATTCAAATAGTAGTATAATTCTGATAAATTAAATTGATTTTCAAGAGTGTGCAATCTTTGATTTTTTTCATGTTTCACATTCTCTTTCTTTAAAGAATAGCAAGATAAAATAGACTTTTTTACCGTTTTATCCAGTTTGATTTCTGGTTTTCTTTCTCTGATGCCTTTTAAATGCCTTGGTTGAGGACTGGGGTCTTCTTGTGATAAAGTAATTTCAGCTTTTGTCTAAGCAAACAGATGAAAAAAATGTAATATAAACAGAAATAGAACAAAGCTACAATAATTCCCAGGAACTCTACACTTACTTATGTTTGTGTTAGGGACAGCATCTTTAAATTATAAAATCAGTTTAAGTGATTTTCCAGATCCATATATTAATACTCATTATTAAATTGTAGCGTAAACGTACAAAGAAATCCACTGCTTTCAAAATAGGGTAAGAAATTTTTTGACAAAAAACACAGAAGGAACTTGCAATGATTGTATCATTTGAATTATGAAACAATGATACCTTTTATGTTATTATAAACAAATTAAATATAAACTTTAGATAAAAAAATAAAGCAATACAAAACATAACTGCACTGATGAACTGAGCTTTATTTCTTTGGCTTCAGAAATAAAAAAAGCCAGATATCCCAACTCATATTCACACAGCACAAAGCAAGTATAATTACGTGGGTATTACTTATAAGACTGAGGTCACTCAAACAGGACTTCTGAAGGATTCTTACCCTTGCTGCTTTTAGTTTCTCTCTCATTCGCTGCCTAACAGAAAGCTCTGCAAAGCCTGCCCATGATGTAGAAGGAACAGGTGGCAACTCTGAAACACATAAAATGTGGTAACATGTTTAAATTATGTATTTTCTGAAAGAAATGTATGGAAAATAAAACCATTTATACCAGAGTCCCATGTTCAAACAGAAAGAACTAGCATGACAAAATCTGAATAAATGAAACATTTTTTGGAATCCAGTCCTTACAAAGTATCACTTAAATGCCTTTAACTGCAACAGATCTACCTTTTATTATATACCATGAACCACAATGCTTAAGCACAATTTTATTCTATTAAAAATACACAAAGAATTACCTGGCATTTAATAAGCTGTAAGTCAGAGCTGTCTCAATCTAATTTTGAATGGTGATGTGCTATTAAACCCAATACAGTTCTGATTGGAACAGTACAGAAATTACATACCTGCTTCTGTTTTCAGCTTAGACCTACCTGCTTTTCATAGTGACAAAATATGAATTTCTCCAGTAGTGGTTTTTTGTGCTCTGGTACACACAAGAGAATAAGATGCATTCTACCCTGTCCCACCTAAGATTGACAGCATCATCAAGTAATTTCCCATTTCTCACACAAGCTACTCAGCTCTGCTTGTGCCACCCCTCTGCCTGGTCAGTCTCATCTTGACACCCGAGGTGATGGAGCAAATAATCCTGGAAAACATTGCCAAATATGCTAAGTATAAGATGAAAACTCAGATTTACATAAGGGACAAACTTCTACCTGACAAATGAGACCATTTTCTATGATGAGATCATTGGATTAAGTGATTGAAGGAAAAGCAGTGGATATTGTTTATCACTGTTTCCTGCAATATCCATATAGAGAAACTACTGAAATATGGACTACTAAATAGGTGGACTGAAACTTGGCTGAACTGTTAGGCTCAAAGGGTTCTGATTAGCGGTGTTAGGACAAGCCAGAGACCACGACTAGAACTGTGCCTTGGGTTGTTTTCAAACACTCAAACAAAAATAATTGCACAACCCATCCTCAAACCTGAGGAATTCATCAGAACTCTGTATCTTTTAGGACTGAGAACCCTTTGCTGATCCTGTGAAGCGCATAAATTGGATCTTTAAATCAGTAGCATATGCGTGCCTGGAACATTGGTGGGTTAAGTGAACCCCTGCTGGACCTTTGCCAGCCCTCCCATGCCCCGAAGCAGCCCGGCCAGCCCCTGGAACTGCGGGCGGGAGCCCAGTGCCCCTGCCGGCAGCATCGCGGCAAGTGGACACCTACAACTCATCCTCTCACATAAACACAAATGAAGAACGTTTTAAATGTACAATGTAAATGAGATTCTATGTGTAAGCAAATGGCAATACTTCAATCAGTTTAATGTATCAAACACAATGATGGTCATTTTCTAAGCACAGGACTTTGAGAAGTCCATCTCCTTCTCATGGACTGTACTACCATTGTACAAGAGCCAAGCTTATCGTCTTTATAAAAGCATTATTTCTTCATTATCAATACTGATCCTAGCTACATAATTATCTCCCCATCTGCACTGACCTCTTGAGTCTCTTTGGAGTCCTGGAGTTTCCCTGGAAATTCTCAGGAGCTTACTGCAAACTTTAACTTCAACTGCAAAATTAACTTTTTTAAGAGAAATGCTTTACAGTCCTTCTTATACATGCTCAAATTTTTTTGTTCTCCTGAACGTTAGTAACCAGCTTTTATTTCCAAAAGGAAGTCCATCATTCCACACAGAACACACTGGCCCTTTAACTGGAACAATTCTAAGATGATTATCAGGTGAAAAATATAGCTGTTTTTGCACGTGGTTTGTGGTGTCTTTTCTTTTTAATCTTGGAACACACAACATTTTAGGTATATAAGTTTTTCTAGTTATCACCGCTTAAAGAATTACATTACTTGTCCGTTTCTTGAGCCAAATACTGATTGTTCTTTACCCCTATGAAAGAACACTGTTTGCCAAAGTCTTAAGTATAGGGTGATTTCGGGTTTATACAAGGCATTAAATTCAGGAAAAGGATATAAAACAGCAAAGGGTAAGAGCTTAGGAGTGGTCACATCACACAACATGCATCACATTATGGCTGACTCAATATTATTCCAAGAGCTTTACTGGCAGCAGAAAATACCATATGTTGAATACACAACTTAAACATTTAAAGGCTACCTCATATGCCAAAGTCAAAGTGAATCTGATTTCTACAATAATGTATTTTTCTTCTCTAAATGATGGTGGACTAAGGTTAAGATAAACCTCACTACTACTAAGTCTACTCAGAATTGTCAAGAGATTTGGGAGAATTCTCATCTTTCCAAATGATACAATTTAGTGCCTGTATTTGTAGAAAAGAAACACTTATTGCTTTTGGAAACTTTCAGAAGAGTGAACAAGGCTCAAAGTGGGTATTGCTACCATGAGACACATAAAAGCAAGCATCCCATAACCATTTCCTTTCCAAGAGGAGTACCAGGGACAGAAACAAGCAAGTACCCAGAGACCGAAATAAGCAAGTACTCAGTAGAGACACTGGGAGACAACACACAGCGAACTTACTTGCATTTTGTCTTTTCTAGCAAGGAATGTAGAATGAGTAACAGGGTAAGAATTCATGACAAAACAGAGGACAAGATCTAGATAAATATTCATCAAACCAAGATATGGCACTCCCCAGGCAGGCCCGCCAGGCTGAGGGCCCGAAGGAGAGCCACACAAAGAACACACAGACGCAGCAGGAGAGAGAGCAGGAAGAGAGAGGGCAGAGCCCTCCGACTTTATTTATATGTTTTCACACATCACCGTGGATTGGAGGTAGAAATCACCACCTCCTATAATCCACTTGGTCAAAGTATTTGTCAATCATATTTCTCCATCCGGTATACCGGAATTCGTAAACACAGATACAATTTAGGAAAACATAGATAATAGAGAGAAAACAAGTCATGGCCATGAGAGAGAAAGTCTAACAAGAAAACACTGAACACTGCAAAGTCAGGGCAACACCAAGCTAATTAAAAACTCATCATTGCAGGGTGTCCAATAATGAACTGGCCGCAGCAAAACCGGAACTGTCAGTAATTCTGAGAAATAATGGAGAGCAGGCAAGTTCCAAACTCCCAGGCAAGTGTCTTCTTTAAGAAACAAGAAGGAGTGAGCTGTAGAGGCATAAACAAGTCAGTCTAACAACTCTGCAAAACATACTCAGCCTATTTGCAGATACCTAAAAGACAGTAAAATAATAAACAACAGAATGTCTAGGTTAGCCATGATTACAACCTATCACTACAACTTAATGTTCTTCAGCATATACTCTACCCATTCTTGTGAATATCAAAAAAAACATACATCTCAACTTTTGAGCCTGCTGTCTAGAAAGTGTCTCCCAGTAGGAAATATTCTGATGAAATGTCAGGGTGGAACAGGGGAAGGGGGCACATATAAGTCACCGGAAAATCACATTTAAATAGACAAGCAAGTAACAGTTAATAAATGCAAAACACCTATTTTTCGGGTATTTTCGGGGTCTGCCTCAATCTAACACTTTTAAAACATTTATTAATAATTTGAATGGTGCAATAGTGTTTATCTGTTTACAGAACACACAGGAAAGAATTCTCAGTGTTTATCTGTGTACAGAACACACACACAAGAATTCTCAGAAAGTCGCATTTGCTCAAAGACAGCCTTTGAAAAGTTTTTGAATTGAGAAAAAATCTTTAGCAACTTTTAAAGCTTCAGGCTCACAAAAGACTGTGGCACACAGAAGAAAGGCTCCTTTTGCTGGAGATGGAAATGAGGAACTTTAATTGCAGAATGAAAGGTGTGTACACACTGGAAAAAAACTTAACTAACTTTTGGGGTATTCTAGCATGGGAACTGAGTCCCTTAAACAGTTATGGAAGCTTCACTAGTGCAAGCTTTTAAGTCAAAAAACAAAAAGAAACAATCAAGCAAACCCCAACCCTCAAAGAAACTCAATCAACCAGAAAAACCCACACTGAACCCAAGTATCAAGATTCAGAAAAAATAATTTCAAGAAGAAGCTGGCCTAGAGTCACCTTTTGATTCTCCTCTTGTGAATTTTTTCTACCATTTTATTCTGTTCAGTTAGCATGCAAAAACATATTCTATGTCATTGCAACAAATGCTTCACTTCAATTTCATTCTGATAAATGAAAACAATGAAAGCAACAGATTAGATGATCTTCTGAAATCCTTTACAATTGTCTGTAAACACTTCCAGATAAGCCCCAGATAAGCCAGGTGAACAGTATAAACATGCAAAATTAGGGCAGAAGCAATCTGCTGCTACTTTAAGCTTCATGCTCTGTATGCAGAATTCTTTATGATTAATCAGTTCCTTGAGACAATAGGGTCATTACCTTTTCCACATATAATGAAAACCATTTTAAGGCTTTGGTAGTTGCAGTAATTTAATGCACCAAATACTGTGAGATACTGTAGTTTTTTGAAAAAGTGACCACATTAAAAAAATGCTTTTGTTATTTTATTTCTCTGGACATGAACTTTTGCTCTGCTTACGTGAATGGGCTCTACAGACAATTAAGTTGTGCCTAACTTCAAAATATATTTTTGAAGTAGATGAACTAAAACTAATATCCATGAAAAGATTACTTTGCAGGATCCCCACTGAATGAAAAAAATCCCTTCCTGTATGAAAAAAATCCACACCACAAAGTGTTATTATCCTACAGTGACTCCAGATCTTCCATCAGGCAGATCTAACAAGTTTGCTGGATCCTCAAACAGAAATGAAACCAGAGAACCTGAAAATGTCATCTGGTAAGTGTTCTCCCTCAATTTCATCTGCACTCAGAAGGGCCCAAACCCATCAGATCTCTGTGTGGCTTCAAAGCTCTCCGCCCTGACACAGACTCAGAACTCCTGTAAGTACCACAAAGGATGCAGGAACCAGGCACAAGACAGACATTAATGCTGTGATCAAGCATCAGTTACATGAACGAAAATAGGGAATGGTAACTTCCAGCACAGATCCTAGAAACACTGCTGTATTCTTCATGGATACAACAACTGCATAAATGCATATTAAGACACAAACCTAACAATGAAGAAAAAGATACAGCAACACTGCAGTTGTGCTGGCTTCACAAGGTAATAACTACCAGACATGGCATCTTATTTTGAAAGCAATTCTTCTTTTGAAACTTATTTACTAGTCTGACTAGTGGACTGACATAACCATGTCATTCCATTTAAGAAAGATATAAAGGCATTAAGCATGTATATAATTGGATTAGAGTAAAATACTGAGTTTCTGCAAACACATTGCATTAAAAAGTAGTAGAGACTGACTGAATGCTTGAAAGACTAGTACAGAGATTACGTCGAATATTAAGTGAAAAATTAGCTGATGAACATGTTTCAAGAAAAGTTTTCCAAAGTGGGCTGATAATGATAATCATTCCATGCTAGAAGAAAATAAACCACCTATTTGAGGGACATGACAAATTGATGCTTCCAAAAACATTATCTACTTCCCACCTGTGTTAAAATACAGTTCCCTTTTCAAGAAAAAAAGTGGTGTGGGGGTTTGTCTACTTTTAACACCACAAATTTAACATAATATGATGACAACCATGACAAACTCAAAAGGTCTCAGAATAGAGGTGATGTATTATCATGGGCATTAAAATAAAACCAAAACAAGACAGTGGAGCAAACAGACAATATAGAGCTTTTCAACAACACCTGAAAAACTGCAGGGGGATATTACTCTTTTTTTAAATGGTTACATATCACTTGGCAAGAAAATGATAACCAGAATTTCATACAAAAATCATCACTCTAACAAAGGAGTTATCTCAAGATAACTCAAACCTACTTTTACTTTATAACTGGGCAACACAATCGCTAACAGCAGTGTCAGCATATTCAAAACTATAATATATAGAACATGGAACTTGAAATTATTTATAAATCTGTCAAACTGAATCCTGGAGAGGTGTGGGGAATTGAAATAAGTTTTGAATAGATACGTGGAGGCTTCAGCTCAAGGTGTAGTCTTTCTCAAAATGTGAGATGCAATTTTAAAAAACTCAACCAAACAGATGGATAAATTACACTGCAATTAAGTAAACCAATGCTATAGTCTATCCAGAATACCACATGCTATACTTTTCACTTGCTCATACAAAATTTGCAAAATTTCAGGTATTTCAGAACCAGAAGTAACAGAGCAAAATACTTAGGAAAACAAATCATTTATCACATAGGGAAACTAGTGGCTAGTTTTCTTCTGAAGGGTACTGCTGAGCTATTCTGTTTATTCTTGGAAAATGAGCTTCTGTAAAAGAAAATAACCATCACTAGAGGGTGTCTCTTGATTTCCCCATGCAATCAATTCCAAAAACTGTTTGGACTCCATCTGTCAACAGCATATCACTTTCTAGCACAAGTTGACACAGTGAGACTCAAAAAACATTCAGAAGAAAAGTACACAGACCTTGAAGAGCTGGAAAAATCCCTAAATTGTAAATGTCTTTAAAAATTTTGTCTGTACCATATTTTGTTAAAATGTGTTTGAGGACAATACATACATTTTGTTTTGGTAAAACTTGACATTGATGAAAAAATAAGTATGTTTATACTTCACTAGATTCTCATTCTACTGATTTTTAAATATTCTGCTCTTAATTAGCTCTTTCATGCATCCTATTTAGGCAAACCATAAACCCATGCAGTAGGATTAGACATCCAGTTCTAGCAGTTTCCCACCACCACATCACTCTCTTACAATCTCCTACTTTGCAAGTAGTTCATGTGTGACAGTAAAAATAGCACGTCAATAAATCTATACAATTTCATACCCATGAGAAACACTTCAAGCACAAATTATAAGGTTAAGAATACTGTTAATGTTGGAAGGTACCTCTGGAGATCATCCAGTCCAACCTCCATGGCAAGGTAGGGTCAGCTAGAGCAGAGGACACAGGAATGCGTCCTGGTAGGTTTTGAGTATCTCCAGGGTGGAAGTCTCCACAACCTCCCTGGGCTGCATTTTCTAGTGCTCTGCCACCCTCTATATAAAAAAGTTCTTTCTCATGTTGAAGTGAAACTTTTGTTTTAGTTTAAGATTATTGCTCCTTGTCCTGTTGCTGGGCACCACTGAAAAGTCTGGCACCATCCTCTTGGCACTTGTATTCATGAGATCCCATCTCAGTCTTCTCCAGACTAAACAGGCACAGCTCCCACAGTCTCTTCTCATAAGAGAAATAGGCCAGACCCCTCAGCATCTTCATGTCCCTCCAATGGACCCTCACCAGTAGCTCCATGTCTTTCTTGCACTGAGGAGCTCACCAGTGGACACAGCACTCCAGAAGTGGCCTCACTGGGGCCAAGTAAAGGGGGCAGATCACCTCCCTGGGCCTGTTGGCCACACCCATCCTGATGCACCCCAGGATACCATTGGCCCTGCTGGCCACAAGGGCACTGCTGGCTCATGGACTGCTTGTCACCCACCAAGACTCCCAGGTCCTTTTCAGCAGAGCTGCTCTTTAGTAGGTCAGTCCCCAGTCTGTGCTGGTACATGGGGTTATTTCTCCCCAGGTGCAGCACTCTGCACCTGCCCTTGCTGAACCTCATTAAGTTTCCCTCTGCCCAACTCTCCAGCTATCAGAGTCCCACTGAATGGCAGCACAGCCTTCAGATGTATCAGCCACTCTCCCAGTTTCGTACCACCAGAAAACTTGCTGAGTACAATGTATTCCACTGTCCACGTTATTGATAAAGAAATTGAATAAGACTGGACACACCACTGATCCCCAGGGAATGCCACAGACTACAGGCCTCCTACTCCGCTGATCACGACCCTCTGAGCTCTGCCATCCAGCCAGTTCTTGATCCACCTCACTGTCCATGCATCTGACCCACACTTCCTGAGCCTATCTGCAAGGATATCATGGGAGACAGTGTCAAAACCCTTGTGAAGTCAAGACAGACAACACTCATTGTTCTCTGCTCATTGATCCACCCTGCCATGCCATGATAGACAGCTATTTGATTTATTTCCCCATGGTAGATCCATGCTGACTACTCCAGATGACTTTCTTTTCTTGTACATGCTTGGTGATGACCTCTGGAACGATCTGTTCCATCACCTTCTCAGGGATGGAAACAAGGCTGACTGGCCAGTTCACTCTCAATTATATAAATACTGTACTTCTACACTAATGTATCTGAAAAACGTAAGGGCGTTTCCTAACCTAACCATGTTGAAATGCGACAGGAGCATGTCTTTGGAGTGCAGCGCTGCCTGTCCGCTCAAAGCCCAAGCTGACTGGGTACAGACACAGGCAGACACCGGCCCATCCCTCGGCTGCCAGGAGGGCCGGAGGAAGCGCTGCGAGGAGCACAGCAGGGCGCGCCCCACGCTCCTCCCGCGGCAGTGCTGCCGTTCGTGCGCCGCAGGGCACCCCAGAGCGGAGACACGGCCCAAGGCACAGCGCCGGGACCAGCCCGCGGCCCGGGCCTCGGCACCGGCGGGCTGGCAGCCGGAGCCCGGCCGAGNGCAGCGGGACCCGGCCCTCGGCGGGGCAGAGCAGAGCACAGCGAGCGCGCCTGCGCCGGGGTGCGCCTGCGCGGGGCTAGAGCGCGCCGCACGGAGCTGGCCGGGCACGGAGGGACACACGGACCCGACTGCGCCAGCTGGACACAAATACGTTATGTATATACACATATATATATATAGTCTGTGTATGGATACATACATATATAGATGGGACAGATATACACATATATATCTCCAGTATATATATCCTGTGTCTATCTAAATATATATGTCCCGTATATATCTATCTGGATATACGTACATTCATATCTCTCTCTCTACATATCTCCTCTGTGTGTATCTAAATATATATATAGGGGAGATATATATATATATATATACATACATATATATATACTCTGTGTGTATATGATATACAAGATCAACCTATCTCCTGTATATATCTATATATCTATCTCCCACGTATACACACATATATTATGTACATATATATACACATACATAAAAATACGTTGCACTGATGGCACTGCCAGGCTGTAGTCCTGACACCGATCGAAGTTATCACACGCTGCTGTTTGTTAGCAAAATTAAAGCCTACTGATATCCCCAAAGCATCTTGCCTTATCTTTACAGTTAACCTCCTCATATCCTAGGAGTTTTGGGTTTCTTTCCCCCTTCTGATATTTTACTGTTTAAACATGATTACCTGAAAAGCTGTTCTGCAGATGAGAAAACAGGATAACTTCATGGGTTTTGCAACCTACGCAAGACTAAATGTATTTAACCAATAATTTGAAGATAATTTAATCAACTAAGTGGGGATCAATATGAAATAGAATTTAAAAAACCACAAATCCAAAACACATTAAAGGTGCCTACTTCCAGAAGTGGTACTTTCAGTTGCAGTGTATTTGCACAGAAATTAATTATGTAAATCTGTGTTAACTAGAATGGTACTAACAGATGAGAAGAGCTTAAAAGAGAGTCTTGGCTTACTAATTTCACTTTTCATATATGTATAAAAGATTCCTATTACTCTCAGTGAAAAATGATCATACACCATGTTTGTTTCTATGAACTGGACAATAACCTCCATGATTATCATTGGGATTCTTCACCTGGGCAGTGGCTGACACCTGGCTGTCACAAGCAACACAGGAATTACTCAGGAGAGATATACTTCAATATGTGCATAATGATCATGAGAGATGTTCCATTTAACATTTTCCCCCCAAACACTCAAATTACACTATTTAACATGCAAACTCAGAACTTAACAAAACCCTTATTTTTTTCATAATGGAATGATTAAAAAATATATGTACCCATTTAGTTATTCTATATACTAATGAATAATATGGGCCTGTACATACTATATGAACACTCTTGGTTTTGTTTTTTTTTACATAAACAACTCATCTGTGATCCATAAAGCCAACTGCAATATTCAGATTGCAGGGAAATGTCCAATCCCTTTTTTCCCTGCTTTCAACATTGCACTGAAATCACTTCTACCCACCAACTTCTCTTTTGTTTGCACTAGAAAGTGGCTTTATTTGGTTACAAGCATTGAGGAAATTTTCACATTTATATCTACACAGCTCAGTTTGTTGCTACTGTTACTGCAGGTTCCTGTCCTGCTTTGCCTTTCACAGCTGGAAACACGACCACAGCTGGGCTTGTTCCTGACATAAAGCCTGTGCCAACGTAGTTGCACCAATGCAAAATGCAAAGGCTGATGTACTGTGCTCACAGATGAGGTAAATCACAAGAGCACAGTTTAGTCTGGATTGTAAAATCCCCACAAAACAACTTACGTGAATAAAATGTGGGGCCTTTTCCTGTACTTGGCTAAATCTCCTTTAGCAAGGGGGCTAACTGAGGCTGACACAGGTCACCTGTGGTCTCCCTGTCACTTCTTTGAACTGGGTGTGTACAGGCTCATGCATCCTTGCTTCGAAAAGTGCTTCCAGCCCAGCCTAGAAGATGCAGAGTGATCTTCATATCCCTTCTTATCTCTTAGGAGATACCTAATGAAAAAGAAGTTATCTGCCTGAGGCTTAGCTTTACCAACTACTGACCTCAAGTATTACCAGATTTCTAAATATATCTCAACTAGCACAGGGAGCTGAACTCACCCTAAGCAAGTGGTTTTCTTAGACAAATGTAACTCCCTCTCAAACCAACTGTGCATTTGCCTCAGCACCGCTTCCCTCAGTATGTTTCACCAGAGTAAGAGTGATGTATCTAAAAATGACCACATTTCCTTGCTGCTGGCACAAAAAGTACAGCACTGCAAGAAGTGGCAACATTTTTATCACTTGGCACATAAATCTCTTTTTCATATCAAGCTTTATGTATCAAATTTAAACAGTCTTTCCTAAAGGCACATGTAAATGGAAAACACTGACAACATTGAAGAAGTGCTTTATGGCAGCTTTCTTTAACAATTTGATAGCATTTCTTGAAGTTAAGTACTATAACAGACACTCTAAAATGTAATAAACAACTGGATGCAAGACTTACAAAGCTCTCCACTAGCTCAGAGGTGGTTTCCAAGCACTGAAAACTAACAACAGAAACACAGAGAAGTTTCTCTCACTGCTCTTTAAAAAAAATTATTGCATCCAAAGTACCTAGAAAATAGTTTTGAGGATTTTGGGTTACTTAAATCTGTTTCATTCATGAAAATACACTAAATGCAGTGCTACTGAAACAGAGCTTTAGGAAAATGTTTGCTTACTACCTGGGTTTTCTTATACAGCAGCTCTTGGATCACAGAAGAGCCAAGCACCACACCCCACCTAAAAGCGACATCTCAGCTGTGCTTTTAAAGAGAAAGAGTCAGATTTCCTGCTTAAACCACTAAAACACTTCTGGCAAACTTCTTTTTGTAAACTATTTCACCTACAGTAAAAGGGAAATCGTAAGTAAAACATCAAGAGGATGCAGCTCCAGCAGATCATTTCAGTTACTGCAGTGATTTTAAAAACCAAATATCCACAGTATATTTTTACAGGGTCAAGGATGGTTATTTCTGGCTGAAATACAATAAAATAGTCACTCATCCTAACTGTAAGTATCTAACTTTACTAAATTATCTGACTTAATTTCTGTGTACTTCTAAAGTAAGTAAAGGAGCGGCACATACCTTCTTGGGACTCGTATGAACCAGAGCAGTGATTCCTAAATACCAGTCTTTTATGGAAGAGACTGGTTCACTCTATTGACTGAAAAGAGGTGTTAAACCTCTAACTCAGACTATATGACAACATTCCAGCAAGTAAATACTTTTTTAGATTAGTTTAGAAACCCTTAGTTTCAGTCAAAAAAAAATCCCTGAAAACTTCATGTAGGGATAAATCCTTGATGTGGATGGTTAGTAGCCAGTTGTTTTCCTAGTGCTCTCTGTGTTCCAATGCATTAAAGACTCAGAGTAATTACTAGAGATGCATCAAGGGGACAACAGTGCATTATTCTTTACAGGTGACCTTTACAAATCAGCATCAGCCTCAGCAAACTTCTTAGCTTGTCATTTGGGGGAAAAATTACAGGAAACATAGCAGAGTTAAAAAACATAATCTCTCAGAAGCTGTTATTGGCAAACAGGCTTTTTGCCACCCCAGGATTAAAAACTGTAGTAGTAAATGCTCAGAGTAAGAAGTAAGACAAACCATAACTTCATAGTTATCAATATACTTTAATACTTCTGCAGCGGAAAAAGAAAAGAACGATATGAAGGCTATGATAATTGTTTAGAGCCTGCTTAAAGGGAATCACGCTCTTGAAGCCCTTGGTATAGAAACAGAAGAGGGATAGGTTATCTGCTTGTTAAATGCTCACAACCAGCTTATGTAGATACTAGGAATGGCAGAAATGTCAGTACTGTGAGATGGTTTGTAGAAATGTGGATTGTCTTGTATACCATTCCTCCTTTTTGTAGCTATAAAGGGATTTATAAGTTTCTTGTCAAGTCTGGAAAGGGGTCTTTTCTGCTGCACTGAATTGTTAACAAAATAATTTCTTATGTTAACATGTGTATGAATATCTCAGTCTGATCAGAATAAACAAAATTGCGAATACGAAATGGAGTTATTAGACCTGTGTCTCTATATAAACAGTCCCTATAATGACTGAAGGTCGATTACTACAAAGTTTCGGTAGCTGGAATCACATGAAAAGAGATGGATAAATTGCTTCTCCTTTCTGAATACTATCCTAAGAAGGGGACTATGAGAAGAAGTAAACAGTAGTTAAAAGAGATTAGGAGTTTGCATTTTTAATTGTGGAAAGAGGAACTGTAATAGCTAGAAACATCTGACATGACAACAGCTTTCAAGAATTGCAAAGATATATAATAGGAGGACAGGTTTCTTAGGGTAACATGCACAGCACACATCTCTATTATCTGCTAAGGATAACCGCCTATGGGACTGTGGAAATGATCCAGAGGGTGAAACTTCATACAAAATTTTGGCAAGAACTCAGGTTCAACATCTTGTTTTGCTAATAAGTCTGTTTCTTAAAAATATACTCTAGTATCAGAAACAGTTGTACAAACAGTTTAAATAATGGACAAATATGAAGTGTTGTGCAAGGAACATTACTATGAGACCCTAAAGGGACAGTTGGGAACCTTTGCTTAACAGGATGGAAAGCTGCTCAAAAACACGTCAGTACAATGACTCTGCTCACAGCAGACACGCAGAATTCGAATCACGTATGTTTCCTGGGGTGGAGAACAACTCATTTGTCTTGGTCAGCATTATAAAAACAAAGGCCAGCCTAATGCCATTAGACTGGGCGGCAGACTTAGTGCCCCACATAGGATGGTGTGAGCTGCTCTGCTTTGTGAGATGTGACACTGTCACATTTGGCCATTAATGGCTCTTTTGTCAGTGATGGCTTTAGAACAGGCAGAGTAGATGGCAGCTTGTAGTGCCCACGATGCAGGATGCCCCAGGAGCAGACAGTGGCATCACAGGCCTCTAGTTCAGAGTTAGAACAGTTTAAAACTCAACAGGGGACAATGAACAATGGAGATATTTCTCAGGCTTTGAGGACAATAAAAGGTTTGCTTTGCTATACACACCTCTTATTGCTTGTCTAGAATCAAAGTCAAAATTTGTAAAATCAACAGAAGGAAAACATCAAATGTTTCCCAACAAAACAAGCCACATACAGCATTTACAGAATAAGAGTACCTGTTGCTGTATTCTTAAAATAGGAATTTAGGTACTATGTGAGACTCTCCAGTGATCCCAGTTTCAGGGAGGTTACAAACAAGAAAGAACTACTCATCTTAATTATTTTTAAAGTGATCACACCTTGCTCCAACATGACAGAACTAACAAATAACATTTCCTATGATCTGTTGCATGCAGTTTAGAAGTCTATGTGCACACATCAGAACATCTGGCAAAATGTGCATGAATACAGGTGGTTCATGGAAGGGAAATCAGCATCAGTGGTAGGCAAGTTTTCAGATGATGAAAGAGATTGTTGTTCAGCTCAAAAGTTTTAAGTCCTTTTCACTTTCTTCTGAGACTAGAGATAACACTTTGTTGAAAGCAGTGAAAGAAAAATGACTGCTGGTACATTTCCTTCATGCAATTCACTCATTTCTAGAAATCCCACCTGCTTCTTGCAAAAAAAATCACTTTAGACCCCACTGAGAACCATAGTTCATTTATATTTTTCAAGAATTCCGTGGTTTTTGTGCCTTTGTTATGATGACATGAACAAGGTTATTTCTACCACAAAAGAGATGATTTTACAAATTCTGCCTTATATTTTGTATTAGATTTAGGGTTTAGGACAGGTGCTTTAAAGTTGAAAAGAAACAAATTTATTATTTCTTACTTTGGTGTAAGTAGAATCACTCCAGGATTCATTTAAGTATCTTAAAAAATTTTACTATTTTGTATATACTTAAGTGTATTGAATTTGGAGGCATGAGAAGATGCTAGTCCATCTTAATATATGGCAAAATTTTCTGGAGACCAGCCAAGTTACTTCAGTTGAAGTTGTCCCAGGAGGAACTTGAGCAATACTTTATGAAGGATCTGCCAAGAGGTCACTTCCATCATTGCCAGGGTACTTCTCTGTTCTCATCTATCCACATCTTCTCTCTAATTTTGAGACATATGAATTGCCAGATTAAATTATGCCAATTTTTCCACTTAGCAGACTGTTCTTGAAGAGCAGACATCTTATTTAACTTTTGCCATCTCAAGGTTAAAGGCTAACCTAAGTTAGTAACTTCGGTACAGGTAATGTGACGACACAGGTACCTCCTGATTCCTTCTTTCTTAGTGTAAGTCTATAATACAGGGTCATCTAAACAGAGATTTACCGCACCTGTTTCTTTGCACTGATGACAGGAGAGCCAACAACTAATTTAGCCTACACAATGATCTTTGAACTTTTAGAGATTAAAATCAGGTAAGAGAAATTTTATACTAATACTTGATGCTGCAAGAAAAATCTGCATAGAGGAAAAATCTCCTTACACCTCATCCAGCAGGTAGCTGCCAAAATTATACCAAAATTATACTCAGAATTGAGGAATATAAGACAAATGCCAAGCAATCCAAGACACTGTTCTCTTTGTGAATGTTTGCTGTTAAAAGATATGTGTATAATATAATTAATTAATTTTCCTTTTCCCTTAGGTAGTAACTTTCATGAATTGATCTGATGTATACAACTCGGCTAAAACCAAGTATCGGTGACTGAGAACTTCATGACAGTATTTTGAAATTTCTTCCTGTGGATGTGAGGAAGAATCATGCCTCTGAAATTCAGAAATGCTGATGTAACCTCAGTTGGGAGTGTTGACCTAAGGAGTTACAGGGAAATGTGTGTGACCTCTAAATGCTCTCGGAGCTGAAGTCTAGGTAGTTATACTGAAAGGAATAAATTTCTTCCTGAAAGCATCACTTATTGGTAAAGATAGTGGTATATTGCTTTCTGAACTCTACTTTTTTCCTGTTTACTTTCATTTATTATTTCTTGAACGGGACTCATCAGCTACTAGAAGACATATACAAAGCAAGCCCCATTTCCACATAAAACTGAAGTTCCTGCTGACCAAACTGCTTAGTACAGCATTAGTATAATTATTCTGAGTATGAATTACCTGCCCATGGATAAATAAATCAATAAATAAACCAGTCAGTGAAAACTAATTTATTCAGTAACTGTCTGCGTGAAAGAATATGAACAGAACCTAGTGAGTGACCTGTGGAAGGTAAATAGAGTATTAAATGAACTGCAACAACTAATGTAACATACTTGGTAGGAAATGAAATAAGTTGCTTACAGTTTTTTATATTTTTGCTTATTCTAAAAGTACATAAATGGTGTTAGGTAGATTTAAAAGTATTTGAAGAATGTAGATAATAATGTCAGCACTGATGTCCATTAGTAATTATTTCCTCTATATTGTCTCAACATTGTAAAACATTGAGGACCTATTGCTCCTGAAAAAATTGTATAACAGCCTAACCATATGAACATGAATACCAGTAGTCAAGAAAGTGAAAGTATTTATTCAATGTAATATATTCATAAAAATTTGAAAGTGTAGATAAATGTTTAATTATCTAGGTCAAAAATAATGGAACATGTGAGTAACTTCTTCCTTAATGTCCCTCTACCAAGTATAAAGAAGTCTGAAAGAGTAGAAGACTGTGGAGATCTGTTTTGTTTCAAATAACGTTATTTTTACTTATTTATCTTTACATACATATATCCCAAATAAATATATATATATACACTTTTACTTAAGAATCTCAGAAACACTGATGTTCTTAATATTGTTTGAAGGTTTCCTGATGGTTTGAGGTTTCTATGAGTTCTTGCAGCCTTGATCAGAAGCCCAAAAGTTGGTGCTGCAGTAAAGAACTGCTTCCTCCTGGGAGTTTCTCCTGGTGACACTTATTTCTCTCTGTGGCCTGTAGGCAAAGTCTAGATGACTAATTTGATCTGGATGCCCAATTTTATATGGCATTATGGCATGTGTAGAATAACCAATATATTGTGTAGAAAACTGATTAATTTCAAATTTGATCCTGAAGAGATTTTGTTCCTTGTTATCCTACAATGCTTTGAAACCAACCAGACCTCCCCATGTACTGGTATGAATTGTGGGAAGACATCAGCCCAAGATATTTTCCATATAAATTCAAATTTAAACAGATAAATACCCCAAATGCAATATCATGTCATCAAAACTGATCTATTTTCAAGTAATATACTAGCAATCGCAATGATTTACTTCAGGATATTGTCTTAATGAAGGCAGGGACACATGGTACTTGTATACATATGTTGTCCATTTGTGTAGTAGAAGTATTCTTCTTGCCAAAACCTATAAAAATAATTCATGATAATTACTTATTTTTAACTCTACATGCCAAAATATTAATCTGTTCAAAAAAGTATAGAATCCAAATGGGAAAACTTTGAGAAGCTAAAGTTACTTTTCTTTGTTCAGACATTGTTCAAGCAATGACTCTTGGTTTACTTATTCCCGTGGTGTCATTTTCAACATAGATGTGGTTAAAATATCTCTTTTATATTGGATTCATTTTTACAGATTATTACATGGGAACAGTTTGCTTATAGTAAGGATTGCAACCAGCAATATTTCACTATAAAGCTGTATATTTTGTCTGTTTAATTGATAAAAATTAGTTTTGTCTGAAAATTTCCAGATGTATTATAACTACCAAATATTTCTACAGAGTCTGAAGAAAATTAGTCATACTCTTTCCTTAAGGTTGGGTTTATCAGATCTTCTAATTCTCATAAAACTGACTTGTTACTCCTAACATAAACTTTATATTGATTCAAACGTCACAAACCAATTTCCATATTTTCTAAGATAATAATCTAATTAAAAACTTCTATTAGTTGCTTTTGCTGCATGATATGTATTATGGGTCCAGTCCTACATCTATTGAATTATGCTTCCTGGAAGTCTCAGGCTCGAGATGATCCTCTGTTCTGTCCTGTGGAATTCAGTGCAGGCAGCACTGAACAATGCTGATGGTCTTTGTGCCTCAGACAGGCACTGATGGCTGTGAAGCATCGGCATCAATCATAATTGTAAATGATGATTGGACTGGATTTTGCTCTCATATTGTCCTTAATTTGAGGATGTATAAATGATTGTACAGGAGGGTGATAAACTGAATCTCTAAGTGTTCTCTTCCATATTTTTCACTGAAAGCAGCCCTTGTATGACACTAATAAATTAGATGTCTAGTTAGAAAAATAATCTATTTTTGTCTTCTACCAGACATCTCTCACTGTCAAATAAAATAATGGTTGTACAAGCATTGGCAGTTTGATTTGTGGCCAGGGCTTTGCACCTGTTCACTGCATAAAGCAGCAGTCATGTACTCAAAGCCGTGCATGCTAATGTGGGAGGGAATGCAGGCATGGATACAGAGTGCACAGACTGATGTTCCATGCATAACCATCATGCTGGTCCTGCAGCCTCTGCAGTGTTTTTGTGTCATTTTGTCTGGTTGTAACTTTCTTAATGCAGTCAAGTACACAGAAAAAAACTAGAAATTTCCCTCTGCCTTGGTCGTAACTAAAGTGAGTTCAAGAGTTGTGCAATGCAGACCACTAACATTTGACATTATTTGAATAACTGTTAGAAATAGCAGGTCTCTGTAAAGCTGAGATATATAAAAGATTGTAAATTCTTGGAAAGTAAGAGGATCTAATGATAGATTGCCAATCTTGACTGGTGTTGAATGCCGGAGAACTCGTGATGTTACTAGATATTTTTGCAATGATTAGTTGCTGCCACTGATAAAATGGTTTCCTCATTTCCAGTGGGGATTGATACAGTTTCTCGTCAATGGATCTTGCTGTGCTCCTATCTGATAGACGGAAGTGCCAACTACTACCAGATATTTTATCTCCAGATGGGTACCTGCAGACAGTGATTAAATCACCTCTTAACCTCATTGACAAGAAAAGTAAATTGACCTTGCTACATCTCTTGTGTAATCCCCATGAACAGAAGTATAAAAATTTTTTCATAACTTTCAAGTTTTTGAAACACTGAGAGAAGTAGTAGCTTCCTAGGTAACTACTATATATCTCTGCTTTTAATTCCATTTATCATACATCTGAAGGGCTGGAGCAACCACCTACCTTTATTACTCCTATTTAGCTGATGATCCATGAGGTCCCATGTGCCTTTTCCAAGTTCCTTGATTTCCTAAATGCGGTTTTTCATCGTGTGACCTACATTTATTTCATTGCATTTGGCCATATTGAAATATAACTTCTGCTTTAATGATGTGACTTTCTCAATTTCATATAATTTACTCTTACTGGTGATTACTATTCTGTCATTTTTTGGCATCCACAATTTTTGTCAGCAAAAAGTTTATACTTTTTTTCCACATTTCTCATAAAGATACTAGATAGACTTGAAAGAATAGCAAAGACACTTGGAATTACACTGAAAATACCCACATTTAATACTGACCATCTATCTCCAAGTTTTCAGATTTTCCAGTTTTTTATTTCTTTGTATGTTTGATAGCTTTGTTCTGGTCTTTTATGGCTGCTCTTGAGTAGTGCTCAGCTAGTACAAATCTTCATGTACTTATTGGGAGGTTGGTCAGTTACGAATGCAATTTGTTGGCGTAAATATCAGATGAGACTGTCCTTGTGACCTGTGCAGTAGCATCTTGATTCCTTTTGGTATCCTATTTTATTCCTCTCCTTCAAAAAATTCAATGTTTTATCTGTTTTTTTAATGTATTGCCTGTCTTAAAATGACCAAAGATATTGCAGAGAATTGTTTGATTTTACTTTAATGTAATATACAAAATATCTATTCTAAATTGCAACTTAGTACATTTTATATAAAATCCAATGTATAGTATCTTAAATTTGTTTAAATATTACTATAAACATAATTTTAGGGAAGAGTCAGTCCTTGAGTGATGCAGTCTTTTGTTAATTACAGTTCATTTTGGTATCCCTGCTGTTCGTTAAAAAATCCATCTTAGATTCTAGAAACATCCTTATGAGCTCTGTTTTGGTTCCAATCAAAACAAGAATGAACTGCCAGATATTTTTTTTCATTTCAACTTTGTGTTCCCCACACAGATAAATAAAATCCTGTGCTGGGGCCTCCAGTTTGAATGTTATTTGACATCTGCTTCAGAGCTCATCTTCATCTGATAAAGCATCAAGGTAATCTGTATCAACATACAAGAGAAATCCAGAAAACAAACTGTCTGCCCACGTTGGATCAGAAAAGAGACCATTTTGATCCGTGTAGAAGATCTCAAGCCATACCTCGTCTTCTGGCTGAAGGTAGATCACTGTGGATCCAGAAGCTACGTCGTGGTTGCCCGTGTTTGCATCAAAAGTCTTGATCCGGTACTTCCCGTTGTGAACCAGCCCAATCGCAAGGTGCTTGTTTGCTAAGGTGATATCATATGAAAAATAGTAAATCCCTGGGATGGCACAAATGAACTTTCCTGTGGACGGGTTGTAATGCTCCCCCTCATTGAAGAGGACTTTGTTGAATACAATTGGTAATCTTTCCTCTGGGTAGCTCGTGGTGATGCCAACAGAAAATGCAGATTTCAGCACTATCTTTCCACACTTACAGACCCCTGGTGCACCTGGCTCTCCTCGGTCTCCTTTATCTCCCTTAGGTCCAGGTGGTCCAGGTGGACCTACTTCACCTTTGGCACCAGTCAGTCCTCCAGGTCCATTTTTACCAGACTGACCTTGGTCTCCTTTCTCTCCAGCTGGTCCTAATGGCCCAGTCTTTCCTCTTAAACCTTCAAAAACATTGTAAGTTAGTTAATCGTTGCACATATCATCTCAGTAAATGATTGTGTGGGCTACTTTGTGTGCCTGAACAAACAAGAAAAATATGGTCAGAATTTCACAATACTCTAAAAATACTTTCAAAATTTTCTAGTAAGTTTGCGAAAGGAATGCCAGGTTGGAACAAACGATCAGGCTTCACAGCCTGCAGGTCCTTTGTTTCTATATTCCTACTTTTCTTCATGTGTCTTGATTACACATTAGAGAATTTTATATGTAATCAGTCTATTGCTGCCTGAACTACAGGCAGTGCTGATGGGAAGGAAAGCAGCATGGCTACCTACATAATGATACTTGTGCACTAAATATTTCCTACAATTAGAGCATTTTTAGTGCATACCTAAGTACCTGGTAATCTTTTACTCCTGGCTAATGGCACAGGTGAGACTATTTATTTGACACCACAGATGCTTCCTGCTTCCCAAATTTTTTCTTAGTATCTGTGTGAAGGAAGATTGTGCATTTAGATTTCTTTACATTGATACCAGCATGCACAAATTAGACATATCTAAAATATATCTGCATACTTTCTTTCTCTCACTATATTTACACATGCATCACACTTAAACCCACACAGACACATACACACATTCATCATGTATATATATGTGTGTGTATAGATATTTATATATAGATATACATAGGTATAACAGTGATGATGAAAGGTCTTCCTTTTTAGTACTACTGTGTTAGGTTACAAAAATATTCAATACCTGCACTCCCTTTTTCACCTTTTTCTCCCTTCCTGCCATCTCTGCCATCTCTTCCTGGAAGACCAATGCGTCCATGTGGCCCCGGGGATCCACTAGCTCCAGGGGGGCCCGCAGGGCCTGGCAAACCTGGGATGCTACAGATATATCTGGTGTAGTAATTTTCTCCTTTAGCCTGGCTTTGAAGAGGTTGTTCGCTTGTATAGATGGCAAAACTTGTAATGTACAGCAACACAAACATCCTCAGATCTGGAAAAAATAATAAATGAGTAAGACACTCTACTCACATACAAATGACTCTGAATATGCAAATAAGTGTGACACTGTGATGTATTATGTACAGGCAGAGGTGCAGAACTTGACCTGGGATTTCTGCACTACCAAAATCCATGTAGGAAGTAAGGAGGAATGTCTGTCAGGTTGGAGCTTTTTCCTGGGCACTGTCCATGTTGCAGTATGTCTTTCAAGTAAGTAGGTGTAGACTGCCGTAGTGTAACTGGTGAATATCAGCTTTCTGGGGCCAAAAGTCGACACGGGAAAAAATAATCTGGATTTTTTTCAATGCAAAAGCCTTTAATTGCATCGTTTATTTTGTCTTCAGGCCCTACATAAGCTTTACAGAGAAAAGCCCTCTTGCTGGAGGGAGTTAGTGTGTGCTAGAGGGATGTGCTTGTAGTGAGGATAAAGCTTACACCTGCATTTCATTTTGAAATTTGCCCTTACGGTGGCAAATGAATTTCCCTTTAAATAACCACAGCAGAAACTTGCTCCAACTGCAGAAAGGATGGCAGAGAGCTACAGCTTCAGTGCCTCTTGGAAACAGCACAAATAAACACTTTGCCCTAATCGGTCATGTGGAACCAGGCAGCTGCCTTGCCCTGCAGGGGATGGTGGAGTATGAATGGGCTGCTAACAGGTTGAGTTTTTTAAGCCTGGCTTGGGCTGTCATATACAATGAACTGTGTTGCAATATCTTGCAAGAAAATTGTTTAAATCTTTATATATAACATTTGGGTGTTTTCATAACTGTTGGATGGAAATTAGATTTCTCTGTCCCACTGTATACTGGGATACTAAAGAAAAGTAACTGTACAAACAGGGACATGCTTAGTACTTGCAGTACCTGATATACAAAGGTGTCTTAAATTAGTGTTGCATCAGCAGAGAGTCAATCATGGGTCAGGTGAGAACCTACAAGTCAAGCTGTTTTTTCTAGTTCTTTTGCTGTCCTCTCGGAAACCTTGTGTGGGTTTTTTTGTTGAAGCTGTCCATTCCTTCAGAGCTATTTTACAGCATTCAGGGAAACCAGAGTCCACTGGTTTCTGTGAGGAGAAAAAGAAGAAATAGAATGGATGATTGAGAAAAATATCTGTGAAATGCAGCCTTTTTTTTACAGTGACTCAGACTCAGAACCATTAAGGTTGGAAAAGATCTTTAAGATAAAATTGTCAAGTCCAACTATCCACCTAACACCATCACCATGTTCATCACTAAACCATGTCACATCCACACATTTTCTGAACACTTCCTGGGCTGGTGACTCCGATGCTTTCCTGGGCAGCCACTCTTTCCCCAGCTTGTGGCGCTGCCTGAGGTTGCAGGACCTGGCACTTGACCTTGTTGAACCTCACACACCTGCCTTAGCCCACTGATCCAGCCTGTCCAGATCTCTCTGCAGAGCCTTTTAATCTAGAAATTGTTGTTCTCATTCTGCTCTCTATGATACTGATTGGTATTAACTGATTTATTTAAAATCCCAAGCCATTACATTTATTTGCAGTTCATGATATTTCAACTGATATATGGATGGCATGGTCAGATCTATTCAGCAAGGAAAGGATCAGCATATGTGTATACACATGCATGTATACATGCACAGTCTTTATGACGAATCTTTTCTTTTACAGAATAGAAAATTAGAAACTATTATGATATCAGTGGTAATGCAGGAAAAAACCATGTAAGTCTTGTATTTGGAGAGAAATAAACAATGCTCCAAAATTCTCTTCAGCGATATATATTCTGCTTTTCATTTTAGACATCTTGCATCAAATTGGCAGAAACCAAATTATTAATTTTGCTGTCATTTGATAGAACCTTACCATACAGTCAGGCACAGCAGTCTCCACGAATGGATTAGCATATGAATGCTTAACATTACAGCAGAGCAGCAAATGATAACTCCAAGGCAGTTGTTAGCTACAAGCACAAACTTCACAGTGATGTTTGCTCTGATGGACCACTGAGCATACTCAAATAAAGCTCATGGATTTTCATAGGACTCAAATCAGGGACAACAAAGCTCTCTGCAGAGAAGAAAAACTTTAAACACTTCAGCCAGGAGGGACGGACTTCCTGCTTAAGGCTGCATATGCATGTTGCACAAAGCTGATGGATAAGAAGCAGACATGACCTAAGGATCAAGGACTGGAAAAAAATCCTGCCCTTTGCCAGATCAAAGTCTGAATCAGTAGGCTAGATGTTCCCACACTGTGTGGCATGTAAGCCAAGCAAAAACAATCTCAACAATTGCTAATTTTACCTGTGTCAAGGATCTTTACAAATCAGAGTAAAAACCTTCACACAGCTGCTCCTGTCACTGGCTGGCCAGTAACTTATTGATGTGTGAAGCTGTCTCCAGCTCCCAGATCTTCCCTGCTGTTCTTCTCATGTGCCTACAGGAAATTAATTAGTCTGCGACATGTATTTCTAAAAAGACTGTGGGAAAAATGTCATTTGGGGAAGGTGAGGGGAGTGGGGTTGTTGAGATAGGAATGTGCCTTAGTTGGCTGGGGTGTTGTGTTTGGAGAACCAGTTTGGGAACGAGAAAGAAGGCGTAGAGGACAAATATCTGGAGCTTTCATCTATGGGCTGGGGGTCTTAAGGAGTGACAGAGCTGTGTAGCTGAACAGTGGGAATGCACTAAGGCAAACAGAGCTGGGCTTGGGAGAAAATTGTGATAATGTTCAGGTGATGATGTTTACAGACCTGAATTTAGTCTTGGGGGGAACACAGGAAGCTGCTTCCAACAGTGGTAACCAAAAAACGACACTTGGGAAGCCATGCATTTCGCCAGAGAATCAGGGTTTCTCTTGCCCTTTGTCAGATTATTGCATTTCTTTGTACACAGCAGTAGTCATTTTTAAGGGGATGGGGGCGGGGGGGTGTGGTGCCTGTCTGTTGTTGCAGTCTCTTGGAAAGGGTGACTCTCCTCAGACCAAGGAAGGAAGTATAGTGTTGAACCCATGCCCCTGTTTCCCAGTGAGTGCTCTATAAGCACCACTAAAAAATTAAAGGTGAAAAAGAACACACAACCATGGCTTTTGAAATTTTAGGTTTATTTAGGAGGTCAAAATCAGAGTTTTCAGTTCACAGGGGTTTATGAAGTTAAAGTGTATAACAGATCTCCCAGATCACTTTCTCAGGAGTCACTTACGTTGCAGTTAAATATTTGTTCACAGGGAGTTAAGTGGGAGGCAGAACATGAATCATAAATAACACTTTGTTCTTGGCTTCTGGTTGTCCTTTTCAAAGATAAAAACTTTTGTCCATAAACTGGGGTAGGAAATAAAATCATTTATATATGCCAAGTGATTTTTCTCCAGGGAAAAACAACATTTGAGGATTTCAATGTATTTTGCCAAAAACTGAAAGCCAGAATAAGCACGTGATATTCTTCTTCAGAACAATAACAGACATCTTCATCGTAGCCCTCACCAAAAATAATAACGAAAATTATAGAAACACAGGGTTAGAATAATGTTATTCCAAGTTTAGGAAATAGCATTTCAATAGGTTTCAAATCCCCTAGGTAGGGCAAGTCTGCACATCAAGGCAATCACTGGAAGATGATGGACATACTGATCCCTTCGAGTCATAGAATCATAGGGTGGTCTGTGTTGGAAGAGACCTTTAAGATCATCTAGTTCCAGCCTCTCTGCTGTGGACAAGGGACACTTTTCACTAGACCAGTTTGCTCAGAATGGTTTCCGAAACAGATTTTCCAAGTGAATGGCAGATTCCTTTGTTCCATCACTGTTCTTAAAGTCATCTCATTCATTTGGTATTGGAAAAACATTCAAAAAGCTTTTCTGGACTTTGTTGCAGTCTGTTAAGGTGGCAGATCTAAAGACTCAAAAGCAGCATGGCCAGCTGGTCAAGGGAGGTGCTCATGCCTCTCTACTCCACTCTCGTGAGATCCCACCTGGAATACTGTGTCCAAATCTGGGGTCATCAGTGCAGGTAAGACATAGACATGCTGGAGTAGGTTCAGAGGAGGCCACAAAGATGATCAAAGGTCTGGAGCATGTCTCCTGTGAAGATGCACTGAGAGAGTCAGTGCTTAAAGGTGGTACTTATGAGAAAGATGGCAACAGACTTTTTAGTAGGGTCTGTTGTGATAGGACAAGGGGTAATGGCTTAAACTAAAATAGGGTAGATTTAAAATAGATAGAAGGAAGAAATTTTTTATAATAATGATGGCAAAACACTCGAACAGGTTGTCCAGAGAGGTGGTCACTGCCCCATCCCTGGAAACATTCAAGGCCAGGTTGAACAGGGCTCTAAGCAAAGTGATCTAGTTGAAGATGTGCCTGATGATTGCAGAGGCATTGGACTAGATGACTTTCATGGCTCTCTTCCAACACAAACTCTTCTATGATTCTGTGATGTCCCTTGAGAACAGACTTTGTAAGTTAGGTGCCCATTGAAGCCAGGTGGTCAGCAGAGGATCTTTATTATCAAGCCATTAGGAAATCTCATTTCATTACTGGTATACTCAAACTATGTCATTAACTTTTTTTTAAATTTAGAAATTAAGAGATTGTAAAAAATTTCCAGTTTTGAGACTTTGTGGTATATGATCTAATCTTTCTCACTTGTTCAACTATGTGGGGCTAATTCTAAAATTTACTAATTGACACTGTTTTGAAACAAGCCTAGAAGATTTCCCATGGTTCTGTTATAAATAAAAGCTGGGTCAAGTGCCAGTACCTATTAGTCACAACCTACCCTGGCTGTGTTCTTACTTTTGTCTTGCCTTGCTAGCTTTGAATTCACTTCCAATGCATACCCACAGCTGTTTAAGCAGTAGAAGATGTGTTTTAACTTCCTTGTGCACAAAGACGTAGATGAGAAGTTGTGATACTTGTGGGCCCTTTCTGTCTGCAACCCTGATGATGGATTAGTGGTAAAGAACAAGACAGTCAATATGTCCTCTGGCTTTCCAAAAGCAAAGCCTTGTACTACCTCACATCACTACCAAGAATCCTCACTGTGAGACACACAGATCTCCCCCAGCTCTCCCATCCAGGAACTGGGGTAGGAGAAACAAGGTGAATAAGGAAGTAATAAGTCAGGATGAGAAGCAGAGAGAGAGACGTCTTCAACAATTGTTTGGAATCTCACTGGCTATGCCAGTCTTTTCCCTCTCCAAACATGATCCACAAAAGTCTGCTGTGTCCACATGCCTGAAGGGTTCAAACCTGCCATTCAATCTGCCACCAACACCTTTCTATAAAGCCTCAGAAACGGGCTTACCATTTGACACGCCACACTCAGTAGTTTCTGTGCTCTGTGATTTTTATGCCATTTAAAATACTAGTCTTAATGATGGATTTTTTTTCCATGGATTTTACAATGATCATCCGCCTTCAACTGGCCACAGCTTTTGCATTTCCCAGCTTCTTTTGTATTATGGGGGCTATGCTGAACTTCCAAAGGTCTACCTCTAAGACCTTGATTACTCTAATGAATCAAGACCACAGCTGGCCATCATGACACTGCTTGGGTTAGCTACACAATCCGGCAATCTTCACATGGCTTTACACTGTTTTGTTTCCCTTGTATAAGAAGGGCAAAGTGGCCTGACAGTTTTTGAGCAGTCTGAACTTCTGGTTCCCAGTACCAGAATGGTTGATGGTGCCCAAAGGAATCAATCAGCCAGTGGGAAGGACCATTAGCTAAATATTTCTGCGAAAACAATCCTTAAAGGCCTCATTGGCAGTGCTGACATTTAACAGTCTCACTCAAGTTTGTACTCAGTCATGGTTGAACAATCTTCTTCATAACTACATTGAATGCAGTCAGATTCTTCAACCATATCTCCAGCCTTCATGAAAAATAGAGTGCTTGTAATAAAGGCCAGAAGTTTAAAATATTCAATTTTCAAAATATCAAAAGAGTGGGAGCAATTTTATTTCTCACTTCATGAAAAATAGAGTGCTTGTAATAAAGGCCAGAAGTTTAAAATATTCAATTTTCAAAATATCAAAAGAGTGGGAGCAATTTTATTTCTCAGTGTCTGACTTGAAACAGTCTCTCCAGGTATTTCCATTATTTGGAAGGTTGTTGTTCTGAAAAATGCCCAAGAACTTGGTCAAGGTGTGTATTGGTGAGATAGCTTGACTCAGCTGGGGGGAATTTTAAGAAGAATGTTGGCAGGCAAAGCAGTTTCACTGCCAGCTGTACCAGAACACACAAATAAATATAACCTGACAGAATTTGTTTTGACAGAAAGCCAAGAAGTGAGGCCAGTTGCTTACAGTTGGCAAGTAACATGGAGACAATAACATGTTTGCTTGCAGTGTAGAGAAAAATGGACAGGATTTAACACTGGAACACTTAGGATATGAGTGTCCCTACACCTCAGGTACAGGCTTATTTGAAATGTTTTCTCTATTTTCTTAAAATAAAATAAGAAAAAAAGACAGGAGCCATAAACTAGACGCTGTCTTCAGGGATGACCTACAATTTGAAGGGTTAGTTATGAATCTGGATTGGAATACAGCATATGGAAGTATGAAGGCATCTAAAGATGTGGATAGATGCCTAGAGCAATGTGCCCATCTTGTGTGGAATGCCTTTCAGTTCAAGCAGGCTTCCTCCTCTTGGTTCCTCTCCAGCCCTTACCAGGAAAACTTCCATCTCCTTTCTTAGATCATTCTGCCTTGCCTACTTTGTGAGGATAGAAGAGAAATAGTAAACAGGCTGGGAAAACCATTTTGGATGGCCTGGAAAGAGGAAAAACAGGGTGCAAAAATAAAATGTGAAAGTGAAAGGCACATGGGGACAAATAAGAACAAAAGTCACGGATTCTTGCCACAAGTCATGGGGACAGACTTCCCCTGCCTTGTGCCTTGTGCTTGCTTGTGTTCCCACCTGCTTTGTGAGCAGAAGTCCATAGAGAGCTCCCCTCATGAGAGCAATCGCTTTGCACAGGAATGACTGAGGGGGGACAGCCAGCAAAGCGAGAACTACCTTGGGAACTTCACTGGATATACAGCTGAATATGTCATAGTCCCTGGGCATGGCTTAATTCCCATGCCCTCAAGGTAACTGTTGTTTATTACATCATGGACACCTCTGAAGACGGATTCTCCTTCACCCATTTGCTCCCTCGGTACAGTATATGGCACCAAAGAACAGTGTTCACCATGTAAGAAGAAACACATGCAGAGAAGAAAGCTTCCAGACACTCAAAAGGACACTCCTCCCCCAGCACATTGTTTTCTTCTGGAAGTTCGTCAAATGATATCACCTTGGCACTGTGCCTTTCTGGGAACTGTGTGGAAGAGTAGGCATCCAGCCAGGGACTACATTCTACGCTGAACTAGGCAAAGACCACAGGAGCAGTTTAAAGGCTTAGACTGGGCTAAGCTGGTTGATTTTTTCTGAAGCAAGCTGGGGAAGGTGCCCGTAAACTTCTCTGACAGAGGAGCAGTCAAGGCTGTGACCTGGGGCAGGGAGCAGCCCTGTTAAGCTGAGTGTCAGTCTCTTGTCCCTGTTCTGCTGTACATGGAAGAGGATATCTGCCCATGGCTTGGCATGAGTAAATTTTTTCAAAAACAGTCATAGTTAAGATAGCAATCCTTTTAGGTGTACAGAGGGTACACCTAAAACACACCAAGCTATTAGCTTTTCTGGGAGGAAAACTGGAAGTTTTACTTACCTGAGCAACACAGGTGCTCAGGGCAGCAACGTGAGACCCAGGCTGTGCACACCTGACAGGGCTCAATGCCTGAGCAACCTGTGGACTGGCAGCTTTCTTGCAGGACTACATCCACAGGGCACTGCAGTATTCCCTGCCCAGTTAGCTGCAAGATCTCCCTCCTCTGACCCTTGGTGTCATGTTGGCATGTTCAAGAGCAGCAAAGATAGAGCTTCAACAAGAAACTGAAGTCAAATATAAGAGAGAGGTTGTGACTGTGAATCTGAATCTCACAGAGGTATGAGTGGCTGTGTCTCAGCACAAATGATAAATGCATTTAAAAGCTGAAGTTTTACTGTAAAATAGTGGGGCTTGAACTTCTGAAAGCCTAAGGCATTTTGAAATGGCATGAGAGCTATGAAGCCTCATGTGTTTTCCAAAATGCCACCAACATTAGCTTGTGTCCCCAGCCTCTGGGACTGCCAGGCTTTCACATCAACCCTGGTGGTCTCCACTTTAGTGCTCCAACTTGTCAGTAAAAACCTGGCCTCAAAATCACACTTTCTTGACTCTGGCTGTTCTGAGAAAAGTCCTGTTCTCATGGAGAGAGTCTACCTCAAAGCTATTACTTCAACAGTATTACTTCCATATTTATATTGGAAGAGAAAAAGGAAAATTTGGCCTGGTTTAGTCACATGTGCGATTGTTATGGTTAATGTCAGATTCAGGAGATTGGGGCCAGGAAGATATAAAAATAGGATAAAATTTATGTAATGTCTGCTTTTGGGTAATAACAGGTTTTTAAAGTATGCTTCTTCCTGATTAAATCAAACCTTTTATTTTCAGTGAGGTTGACCTCTTTGTGAGACAGAAGGGCGTGCACATTAGAAAGACAGCTCTAAACAGTTTGGACCTGTAAAATAAAATTCCATTTAAATTCTGTATGGTTTGATATTTTCTTACTAAAAGAAAGATTTCTGTTTCCATAGGAAAGCAGAAGGGACAATGCATCCTTCCTCCCAGCAGACTTCCCAGGAGTGCTGTCCCCACCCAAGCCCGCCCTTCGTACCTCCGGAGCCCAACCAGTACCCAGCAAGCACTGACTCAGGAACTGCATTTCTACTTGATTAGGCTGATGTTCTACAGCTTCATATCTTGTAGAGGTTTTTGTTGGGCAAGGGCTAGCTGTTCTCTGGGACTGGGAGCGATGGAACTCACAGGGAACAGGATAGCAAGGATAGCAAGGCAGGATCTCACCAGCCAGAGCCCATCCCCAGCAGGAACCACGGCAGCCTGGAGGTGGCCAGAGGCAACCCTGGCATCCAAAGCCAGACTAGAATATCAGCTTCTGGATGGGGGTCAGCTGGGCTTAAATGGGGTCCTGGACCATGGGCAGGGTAATGGGGCGCCCCAGGAGAGGCTGGCAGGGATTTCGGGGATGTCAGTGCCCACAGGGCTCTGGAAGATTGCAGGTTGTACTTATTCAAAGAGGAAGAAAGCATTGTGATCAGGTCTGGCAGCGTAAGTTCACTCTACACATATGGAATTAACAGTTTGCAGCACAAGGCATTCAAAGGTTTGTTTAGTTCCATATAGATCTTTATGCCTCTCCCCAGTGAAGCATTCACTAAGCCACGCAGACAACCCGTGTCCTTCAGAATTTTGTCTTGCTTTCATCCATCTCCTGATGAGAACAATTTCTATGTTGGACTGTTTGGATTTGCAGAGTCTCAGTCCAACTTGTTTAGAGTTTGTTTAATACATGAATTGCCATGTACTGTGAAGTGTCAAGCTTGCTTATTTGAAAAAAATATTTGGATTGCTCTTGTAACACATTGTAAAAATCTAAAATCTGTTTTAAGAGCTCTTTCATGTTGAAATAACACTGACATTTTTTTTCTCTGTATTTCTGATTTGGACAATTCAGCAGGCAGTTTTAAATTTTCAAGTAAAAAGCTTATGAAGAATATAGAAGTATTACCTCATTTATTCGTTTTCTAATTTGTACAAACTTTGAAAATGAAAGACTCATGCTGTTATATAGAACTCTGGAGAGTCTATCCATCTGTTTCTTAACTACTATGGACTACTATATATCCTAATTGCAGTATGTCCTGACAAGTCTTTAAAAAGGGTTTAGTAAGCATAAGATGAGAGGAGAGGAGAGGAGAGGAGAGGAGAGGGGAGGGGAGTGCCTTCCCTTGCTCTGCT
>VYZT01006003.1:65090-95015 GCA_013400735.1 Pomatostomus ruficeps
ATAAGAAGAGAGGGGAGGAGAGGAGAGGAGAGGAGAGGAGAGGAGAGGAGAGAGAAGAGCTTTGTCTTCTTTTGTTTGACACAAATTTGTCTGACACAAATTCACTTAGAAGAATGACAGTTTTTCTTGTGATATAATAACTTCAATTTGATACACATAATAATTTGTCAGCCTGCTTCTGTATGTACTGAAATCAAATGCAAATCTCTCTTTTATTAGTGGCATTTGATCAAATTCACAGAGAGGAAGAAAGAAATCAGAGCATAGAGTTTTCTTTCAGGAGATCTTATTTCTGTTCCTTGATCAGAAATGTCTATTCCATGGCAATTATTTAATCTTACATGATTCTATTTCTTCACCAGTAAAACAACAACATCAATAATATCAGGAGTAATATTGCTTTGCTGAGGTAAAAGCAGGTAATTTCAAAAGCACTTTTCAGATTTTGCTTTTCTTAAGTAACTGTGAAGTGCCACTTTGTATTTCAAATCAATTCTCTCATGGGAGATTAAAATGGATGAAGTCAGCATAATTCTTACAGTTTTTTCATTACAGTGCAGACGAGGTCTAGCCTCTGATAACTGGCCATTTCTGACAGAAGGTGTTTTCTCACTAAAGTTCTTGCAACAATAATTGGACTGGTTTCTTTTGAAATCTATCCTGTCTGGGAAGTGTTTGTTTCCTTGGGTTCCTCCAGGGAATAGCACAAAAAAGCTGCAGCTGTCAGTCAACATGCCACTCTTCAGTAGGAAAGTCTGGCCTTTGTCTGGCAAGGAGCAGGCTTTACTTTGCATGTGGTGGGATGTGATTTCAGCACAGTCTCCATGGGACATAAGTGGGCATTCCCAGATGGTCTGAAGGTCACAGAGTGTTTAGCAACCAATTTAATCTCATTTTCACTTTAATTTCCCCTGATCTCAGTCTGTCAACAAGTTCCACCTAACCTTGAATCACAGAGTGTTAGAGTCACCTTAGGATATCCGCAATCCATCTGGTCTTCCCTCATTGATTGAGATGCCACTGTGTAGCAAATGGCATAGCTGGAGCCCTCTGACCCCGCACAGCAGCATCAGTGTGCACAGCCAGGAGTGTCCTTTTGGGTGACCCCAAACTGAGGGATGCCCTGTGCCCGGGGGTACCAGCTGGCTTGTCCAGACACAGCATCGCAGGGCTTCCCTGGGGAAGGAGCAGACAGGACACACAGGCAGCACACAGTCATACCCATGGGTGACAGAGCCTTGGGGTGCACCTGCAAGGCAAACACAACCCAAGGCAGTGGTATGTGCTGGGTTATGCCAAAGTACGCGTATTTCTCAAAAAGAGAAGGGATTGTAGAGAACCCTCTCCACAATTCCATAATCAGTGAATAAAATTCTCCGTTATTTTAGTGACCATAGTTTTGCTCAAGCTTCTCTCAAGTATCTATGGATATAATTTACAAGGATGACAATAAACTCAGTGTTATTTTGCAGTTGCAACTCCATGGCAGCAGACTGCCATGACCCTTTTTGCATTTTAAACAGTAACCTTGATTTAAATTTATTTCTTAAGAAATTCTGGCAAGTCTGAGACAAGCACTATGCCAGAATCACTTCTAGTGATCTGTCCCCCAGAAGTTGCCTTACATAATTGTTAATACAAATAAAACATATAAAAAAAGAGGAGTCATGCAGGGCTTAGAGCATATCAGCTTCAAATTTCCATCAGGGTAAAGGGTTTTGCAATTTCCACTTTAATGGAAACCTACAGAGATTCAGAACATATTGACTTGCAAATAAAGTTGAAATACATAAAACATGGAGAAGCTTTCTCTTGCCTTGGTTAAAATGACCTTTCATTTCAGTGATAAAACTATTTAAGTTTTATGGCATGGAATCAAGATAGAAAACTGAAAAAAATTATTATAATTTAAAGTCTTTCAGATCAGTTCAGGCAGTCACTTTTCCATCAGCCAGGGCATATTTTCATCACAGAAAAATAAATGTATGTATACATGTGTGTATACATGCATGCACATATATATATATTTACATTTACCAGCCAAAGGAGTCCTGTTTTCACTCAGCTTTTCTTCAGTGCCCTGGAGTGTGGTGGATGCATTTTATGTAAAATACATTATTAAAGATTTTTTTTCTATTTGACTTTGAGTAATTGAATTAATTTTCTTTAATATAGATCTATTCTCTGATGGCCTAACTTAACAATGTACTTAGATTTGTTTCTAGCTGATAAACAGCAAGCTGACATGTAATAAGCTGTTTTGTTTATTTTATCTTTGTTTTAGTTATCTTCATTAGGCACTACAGAAAGTTCTAGTTTGATAGTTTTGATTTTGTTTATTGCTTAAATTATCCTGTCTTGGACAGGATAATTGCAATTGAAAAGACTCCTATGCTCCAAAGTCATGTCTTTCCTGCTTAGAATTCTCCTTTTCTACCTGTGAGATGCTGTGATTTCTTATGAGGCTTCTGTTTTTTCTCTATCTTTGGAAAAGTTTGAATGTATGTATGTTCAAATATATATATATTTGTACACACACTGTGAAGATAAAAAAGTAAGGCTCATAAATTTACCAGCTCATGGGAGAGAATATCAAAACACTTCATTTGGAGACAATTTTATTGGCATAGCTGCTCTTTTATGGTTTTTATCTATTCTGCTTATTTTGATAATGCAGGAAGCTAGGTCTCTGCAGTAGTTCATAAGCCACTGCTGTTCCTTTTCAACAAAATTAATTGGTGTCCCAACTTGTTCTCTTGGGCCAATTATGAAATCATCCATAACAGTCATTTCATTATGTCTCTATTTTGGGGTTAATGTTACATATGAAGGACTCTGGTAAATCTGATCAGAAGCCCTTGATCTAGCCCTGTACCCTCTGTCTCTGGCAGTGTCCTGTAGCAGGCTCTTACACTCTTCCCAGGGATGTGGGCAGCACAGCAATGCTTGCCAGGGGTTATCTTCCTGCTTCCTCTGCAGCTGAGGCCTTCCAGACTGAGATACTTTCTGAGTCCTTGCTTTCTTCTCAGCCTTGTTGGACTCTTCATCCATAAACTTGGAAGGAGCTTAAACTCTGGCTTTTCACATTTCTCATAATTTGTAAATTTGTTAAATTAATTATGTACAGAATGTATTTGTCTCGCTCAAATCTTTTTAACTGATAATTTCATTCCATTCCTTCTGTTTCTTGCTTTGAGAAACAGTGATTAATCTGCTCATTCATATGTTACCTTTCTCAGAAAAGCAGTACCATTATGATAGCCACAGATTTTTCTTTGTTGAAAATTATAAATTTACAACTAAAAATTCTAGTTGCTATATGGTCCACCAAACTGTAAGAGCCATTTTCCTGTAGTGTATTAACATTAGTAAGCAAGATTCTGAATGACACAGAAGAACAGATTTAATATTATGTCCTCAGGTCATCATAAACTCATAATCTCTAACAGAAATGCAGAAGTACAGCTGTAAAAAATGCAGTTGCCTGAATTGTGTTATCTGGCCTCGCCCACTATAGCAATTGTCATCCTGCTAGACTTAAAAGCCAAGGAAAGTAGTATAGATAATATTTTTCTAGGTGACATCGGTGGCTCTTATAGGAAGAAAAAAACCCTTTTGAATTCATCAAAGCTTAATAAACTATGCACTAGCTACAAAGAGCTCAAAGGACACTCTTTCAAATACTCTATAAAATACTGCTTTCATTGGCCCACTTTTAACAAAACAATCATGATTTCTTAATAGAGATGTGTCTTATCATTATTCAAAACCTAGTTTGTTTATTTACTTGTTTTAACCTCGGACTGTGAGATTGTGCAGGCTCTTGTTTTGCTCCTCCTCCTCTTCCTCCTCCTCCTGGCCTTCCCTCTCGGCTGAGCTCCTGACACTGCTGAGCTCTCCTACCAGCACCAGGAGCCCAAAGGTCAAAATCTGCCCTGCTCCCAACAGGCATGTGGAGAAAAGACCCTTTTCCCCTTTTTTCCCAGTCTGTTGGGGTGTGGATCCCTCTGGAGTTTTTGCTTTAATTTCTAGACACAAGGCTGAAGGTGAGTGGAAAGGAGAGATACAGCAGCATGTGAAGGAAGCCCAGGAGCAGCCAGGACCACCTTGGCACACTTCTGTTCCTCCAGAACTTATTTACCTCCATGTCCATATGGGACAGAAAGGGGCACCTGTCCAAAAGGTGGCGTGGTGGCAGGGAGGTGGCAATGTGAAGGCTTCTTTCCTCTGTGTGATGCTATAGCTGGCCAAGTTAAAAGATGGTTGGGAAAAATCCTTAAATGGAAATCTCAGACAGGCAACTTGCTTTTCCTGCCAGAAATGTGGCTGAAGTAGAGTGTTTGCTGTTGAGAACGTTGAAGTTGTGGTGAGCCCAGATATCATAGTCACTTCTCCCTGTTTGGAGTCTGTCTTCAGACCTTGGCAGGGATGCAGCAGGCCAGCAGTTACAGAGGACGAATCTGTTGGAAGGCCATGGGATGTAGAGCAGAGCCCCAAGCCTCACGCACTGTCACTGCCTTCTCTTCAACTGTGAGCTTTTGGAGATGAGTTCTCTCTTCAGAGCCCTGGAAACTGAGCTGCTGTGCAGGTGGTACCACTTGTGAGGAAGAAATCACAGCCAAAATAGCCTCCTCTGCAGAGACCCTTGGCTGTGGAGAGGGGCAGCAATGACTCATCCTTGCCTATTAGCAAACACATTGGGTTTGGCAAAAACAAGGATCCAATTCACCAGAGAGGTTGTTCTGGTTTGCAGTTTGATCTGTAAGCTGTGGGCTTTCTTTTTTCTACAATTCTTTAAACCTTCTATGTTTCGGTCTTGTTGACGGGTGCTGCAGTGAGGCCCAAAAGCACAAAGAGCTGGAAGCTGCTGGGGCAGCCAAGACCTTCTGTGTGTATGGGTGGCACAGACAGCATGCTGCTGCTGTTTCCTGACTACAAATGGTCAGTAGCTCAGCTTACTTTAGGTGTCTCAGAGAGAAAAGTGAATGTAGCCGGAGAAAGTAGCTAGAGGTTGTGCAAGTCTCCCTGGGGTAAGCAAAAAGGGCGTTTGTGCCCTTTCCTAGAGGAATGTTTGTGTTCCAAGAGAGGGCAGTAGACAGGCTTATCCAAGGAGCAGCAGGACATGGCTGAGGCTCCTCAGCCTTCTCCCCTGCAATGACAGCTAAAACCACAGTGGGGAGAGGCCAAATGCAGGCTTTGTACAGCATCCCTCTTGCCCATGAACTTGCACCGTGGCCCAGAAACTGCAGACAGCTCGGGAATCCTGAGGTCTCTCTGCCTAACTGTGTACATGCCTATTTATCATCCTGGTTTAGTCTAAATACTGGAAAAGGCCAAGAGCATGTGAAGACCAGTCTAACCATTTGATGAGTTATGAATGCTATTCTCTACATGAAAATAACAGAAATTTTTTGAAGGGCATCTGTTCCCTTCAGCTCATTGCTTGCCCCTTGCTTTGGCCTGTCTGGTCTCTATCCTGTTGTATAAAGCAACTCCAGTGTAACAGGGGATTCCATTGCTCATGGTCTTCCCTCATTCTGATTTATCACAGGCTAAAGCTTGTAAACCTTTGACTCCTGTTTACAAATAGACAGACTGGATAATATTAGCAAATATAAACAGTCCTCTCCATGAAAATCCTATTTTAAACACAGATTTTTAAAGACCAATTTTATCTCTACCATCTGTAACTAGTTAAAATTCCAATGTTTTTTTCTTAAAAAGGATTTTAGCAATAGATATTAAGCACGAAGTACATGAAAACAAATATAAACTGTAGTCTTTTATTTACAGTTTAGAAAAGAATCTAATAGAGACCTGGGTTATCTGCAGCCTACAAAGAGTGCTGAAAAAGCAATGCTGCTTTCAGTTGTCATAGGTGATGTTTTTTTCTTCTTTTAAACTCTATGATATGTTTCTCTAACATTTATGCACAAACATGCATTTGTTTATCTTCAAATAATTTGTTAGATGAATGCCAGGTTCTTACTTGACATTTTAATTCATCTAGAATCAGTCAGTTTATTTTTATTTGCCCAAGCTGGAATAAGGAGTAATATAAACCAAGGATATAGTCAGTCTCTCACTGCAAAAAAGCTGTGTACCAATTGAAAATGTAACTATCTCTCTTCAGTTTGTTGCTGCTGTTCTGCTGGGGCTCCCTTTGTTTGTAGATTAGCCACTTCCATGGGCTGTTCAACCCATCTGACTCTGCATTAAATCATTTGCATTCTTTGCTGTCCAGCACTGTTGTGTGGAGGAATGTAAAAGCCAGGAGGGTAAGGGAAGGCTTCCCATGTAGTAAATGACGGACCAAGGCACAGTGCAATGTAACCCATTCCTGAGCTCCTGGGACCCGCTGGAATCAGCTGTTTCTGCTACGACTCTGGGCTTTGCATGCAGGCACACATTCCCCCACTGCCCCTTCTGCAGGTGTGCCCACCTTGGGCAGGAGATCTCAGGTGGCAACTTCATAAAGCACCTTGTCAGGATTCACCAGATGTACTTGTCAAAAGTTTAGGATTCTGGCATGGCTGATACATGATTCTTTCCTTTTGACCACTTTGCAACTGGGGCAGTTGAAAACGATTTTTATCCATTGCCACTGTCTGCTAGGTGAATGGGAGCCAAAGAGCTAAAAGTATCCAGATGGGTGCTTGTGCTGGTCTAATTAAATCAGTTTGGAAACATCTCTTTAGGCTGTGGACAGATGTTCTATTTGTAGAGAGCTGTGCCAGATGAAGATTACAAGCCACACTGCTGGAGGTTATTGCCCTCACAGTTCTGCTGGCACAGCCATCCCAGATACTCTTCAGCTTGAACAGGGTGCAGACAGGCATCTTAGGGGCAATGGCTGGAGAGGTCACTACCTGCCTGCCTACGCTGGCCTCCTGGAAACACAGTCAGCTCTGCTGAGTGCTCCAAATATATCTCCCGGCCTCTTTCAGTCAAAATTAGGGAATGAGAGCTCTTGTCGCTGTGGTTCATTGTGTCTGTCAGGGGACAGTGTGGGAACACAGGGGACAAGCTGGGGCTGGCTTAGCTGGATCTGGAGGAGGCCATCTATTTGCAGCTTTCCTGTGCTGGGCTGGGAGCAGGAACCTGTCCCACTGCATGGCCTCTGGGTGAGGAGTTTTAGAGAATGGCAGGGACTCGAGGCCTTTGGACTGCTCAGTTACCAAGGTCTTGGCACTGGCTTGAGCTAGGGCTATGGGGATGGTGAAGGATTGTCAGAGGCAGTCCAATCCAAACACAGAAGCTTTTCTCATCAAGCTGATTTATTTTTACCAAATGTGTTAATGTGTGTACAGACAAAGTATGAAACAATGTTGACCAAGTCTGGTGAGCTGCTTAGCTTCACTGGGCTAAAACTGTATTAGCAGATGTTATTGGACTTTCTATGTAACACGAAGGTCAGCTGTGACAAATGAACTTGCTTTTTGTATCTTAAACTCTATCTGCATTAGGAGCTGTCATATTCATTCTCATGACTATTCTCAGTTAAAATGTATTATATTAAAAGCAACTTAAATTCCTTACAAAATGCTGCTTCCACTAAAACATAGGAAAAATGTCACTACTGCTTATGGTGCTGTCTGGCCTTCCTTAACTCTCAAAGGCAGTTTTTAATTAAGCATATATGGTGCAGTCCTTCCTTACTGCCCTTGCTAGGGAATTATTTCTTTTGATTGTGATTTTAAGATCATGGCTGTATGCAGACATCCATCCCTATCTGTGTTTTTTGAGAGGTTAATCAGAAATATGGCTGAAAATAATGCCAGGTCCAAGCCCCATCCCTCAAGTCCTCTGTGAGCATTGTTTGTCCTCCCTGAAGGTGACCAACCCAGTGGAGCAGCCAGCTCCCTTCTCCAAGGCAACTGGTTGTGTCCTTCTCCTCAGGAAAAGAATTACTAATATTCTGTGTATATTGGTTGCTTCCTCAATCCCCACAGTTTCCTTCATGCTCTCCAAGCAGTGAAGAAAGTGTTCTCTATTCCACAGAAACACAGCATATATGTAAGCTGAGAGCAGTCCTGAGAGTATCCATTTACTTATCTCATTTTGCAGACCACTTCTTACTGCAGCTTTCTAGAGTTTTAGCAGCTCACAGCCATCCAAGTGAAACACTGGCCGCAGGAGCAGCAGAAGAGGCACAAGCAGCCCTAAGCAGGGCGGGGTTGTCAGAGCAGGAGCAGGATTTGCTGTGGCACTGATGCAGTGTGGCACGCTGGGGCAGAGCTTGGCATCTGAGTTTCTGCAACCACTAGATGGCACAAAAAAATGCTGCTGTAGCATCAGCTTGTTCCTGGAAAATTACTTAAGCGTCAGGCTCACGCTGCCGTTAAAGGGGATTCTTATGTCCCTTTAATTCAAAGGCACATTTTAACGTTTCTCTTAGATGCAAAAATGTATTGGTTGGAGTCATCCTGTTAAGTGGAAATTAATCAAAATTAAGCAAAATTCAGCTTCAAATATCAAGTACTGCTGGAGTCAGTGCCATTCACAGGTAGAAGGTAACACAGCAGAAGATGAGGGGAAGGGAGGTGGCTCAGCTAATTGCATTACAGGGCCAGGCACTAAGAAAAATCATCAGTTCTCGTCCTTCTGCTGATAAAAATTCTCTTTTTAGCTTTGGGCAAATCATATAATCCACTTCTTTTCTCTATTTCCATATGGAGGGCAATGATTTCCTGCCCTGCAGTGGTACCAGAGGAGTTAATTAATACCCGTAAAGCACAAACAGAGAGAAGAAAAACACAACTCTTGAAAGCTACTTGCAGGGAAGAGATGCCTTGATCTGTCCATCCTGCACCATCCAGGTACTGCTGAGACATTGTGATGGTTATAATATGATGATAGAGTATGGATAAATTTAAAACGTAATGAAAGAAATAGACTCTGTTGTTGTTGTTCTGTTTGCAGTGTAATTCATAGTGGAAATTTCATGTTGAGTGAAAACAGCCTTGCTGCTGCCCTCCAAAGCCCTCTCTGAGTCAAAGAAACAGCCTGATGCTGAGGGATGGTGACTTGCATGACCTGACCCCCACCCACAGTCCAGCTTTCCTTCAGCTGAGGGATGGAAGCTTTGGTGCAGTCTCTGGTTCAGTTGTTAATTCATAATTAAAGCTCCTAGTTATTTGGAGTGCTCTGCAGCCACTCTGAATGTGCAGCTTGTGAAAGGAGCTGGTGCTGGACTTCTCAGTACAAGAGAGACATGCGGCTCCTGGAGCAGGTCCAGAGGAAAGAAATAAAGATAATTGAGGGACTGGAGCATCTCTCTTATGAGGAAAGTCTGAAGGAGCTGGGCCTGTTCAGCCTTGAGAAGAGATGGCTGAGGGGGAACGTCATCAATGCCAATCAGTACCTGAAGGGAGGGTGTCAAGAGGATGGAGCCAGGCTCTGCTCAGTGCTGCCAAGCAATGGGAAAAGGGGCAATGGGCAAAAACTGATGCACAGAAGTTCCACCCGAACATGAGGAAGAACTTCTTTACTGTGCAGGTAACCAAACACTGGAACAGGTTGCCCAGAGAGGTTGTGCAGTCTCTTTCTCAAAGCTGTCCGGACACAATGTGCTGAGTAATGTGCTAGTTAAGCAGAGGGGTTCGACTAGAAAACCTCCCTTCCAACCTTACCTATTCTGTGATTCTGTAATATCTCTTGTACATCCTCAGCATCAATATCTTTGGTGATTTTACCACTGAAATATGTAATCTGATCATAATGGCTTCTGATAGTCCAGACCATAAACGGAGACATTTCTGAACACTATTAGCTAAGTGAAAACGATAAGGATTCCATTGTAAATCATTAGTGACTGGGAAAATCTCAGCAGTGCAATTGGTGTGATTGCTGTGCTCATGAGATGACATATTTCCTTTTACTCTTTATTGAGTGTGGTGGATATGGATATCCTAAGGAGAGACAGAGGATTTTACAGGGATACAGGGAACTACTTTTCATCATTTAGAAAGAAAGGGTTTAAAGGTTCAGATAAGGACAGTACTGAAAAAAAGAGAATTTGGCATGATGTGTCTGAGAAAACAAAGAACAATTCTATTCAAGCATACTTTATGCACTGATTTCACTGCCAATGAAAAGAGACTGACCATGTCTTCCCATAATCACAGAGGGTATTTATGGCATAAATGTAATTTTTGGTTTATCTGAAACTGAGCTTTATCAGCTGTCCTTTAGCGAACTGAGAAATCAGGCTGTGAATGAGAGAGACATGAAAACTGTCAGACCAATACAAACCCAACAAAACAAATGATTACTGATTGGACTTGAAGAAAACTGAGAAAAACAATTTTTGTAAAAAAAAGGAGACACTGAAGTGCTGTAACTGCAATGCCAAACTTACTTCCAACCACTCACTAGAGTATTGCCTTTGCTTTTCTAGTGATAAATTTAGTTTTTCCGCTTGTCCCCACTGCACATTTTAGTGATGATCTTGGAGAATTTTCAATTTCCATGAAAGAATTTAAACAGTAAATAACGTGATCTTGGCAACCTGTGGGAAAGCTAACGCAGTAGGTAGAAGATGTTTTAGATAGAAGGGGTTTATCTGTTTTCCCTCTGAAGCCATGCTGCAGCCAGGTCACAGCAAGCACTGCACAGGCTCAGGAGTATCCAGGAGTCCTTTGCATGGACCTGCAGATCCAGAGATGTTTCATCAGCTGTTTCCTTGCTCTGCTGCTGCTGTGGTGCCCCTGTGCCTGGGCCTCCCTGGCTGTGATTCATTACCCTTTGTAAAGCAGGGGTCGTGTGGCAGCCCCTGTCCCTTGTAGTGACGTGCTGACTGTGTATGTGCAGGGCCAGCAGACCCAGCAGTGCTGCAGAACCTGCCGGCCCAAGGCAGGACAGCTCTGCAGGGTTCATACGCCAGGCGAGGGCCGAGAAGGCTCTTGGGTCCTCTCTAGGAGCCTGCTGTGACAGAGGAGATACGGCAGGAGGAAGATAAGGAGCAAGAGCAGGCTGGTGCTGCCTCCAGGACTATTGCACGGTGCCTTTGGGAGTGGACTGAGTCAGGCTGATGCAGGCATTTAATTATGCTGCCATTCAGTTATCCCAGAGCTGAATACCCTGCTGTGGAAAAGAGTATCTTGGGTTTCTGCTTTGCATGTTAGCATTATGATCATAATCCTTTGGGACCCATGACTTGCCCTCCCTCACAGCCAGGTCTTGCTCTTATCCAGTGAGTACAGTGCTGTACTCCTGGCCAGAGGCTGCATGAGGCAGGTAGCCATCATGGCAACCTGCAGAAAGTGTTTCATTATCCTGAAAAAACACCCTTAATATAGGAAATATAGTAACACATCCAGGAACAGTACTGACTTTTAGCCCTTAGTACCATTTTCTTCCAAATAACTAGCCTTCAGATAGTGGGGTTTTTTTACATACTGAAATCTTGGTATGCTGCTACTCATCTAAATGAATCAAGATGCATCTCAAACAAGAATAAAACAATAGTAAATTATAGATTATTTTAGTTAAAAAAAATTATCAAGACGGATTCGAAAGTTAGAGAAATTAAATGAAAGGGAAGGAAAACACCATAAAGAAGCAAAAGCACTTGGCAAACAGCTATTAGACTTGAGAGATTCCCTTGTTCTTACTGTTCAGGGAATAGACTTATTTTTCCCATGAAGAACATTCACAATACCTTATTTAGTAATATTTCAAGAAGCTTTTTTAGCATCTGGCATTGAGTGCAGTAGTTGCAATGCTCTGGCAGCATGCTACACTGTAAAGCTAACACATTAGCATGTTACAGAGATGAAAATAAATGGGAGAAGACTAATGAAATTTTCAATGCAAGGTGTACCTCCTGTTACATCCAGCTCCATGGAGGATTCATACTGTAATGTCATTCTTCTGCTTTCTACTCCTCTGACTGAGAGCACAGACACCTTTACTCTTTTTTTTTTTTTTTTTTATTTTTTTTATGTGAAAGGGTCACAGTTCCAAGTACATTGGATGTTTTGCAATGCATCACTATGTGGGGGTAGTGATGTGAATCACTATGTGATGTATGGACACTGGTGTGGTTTACAGGATTATGCAAGCACAGAAGCTGACTTGGATCAGATGTGCAGTATTTTATGAATCATCTTTAATGGCACGAGTAGAATTGGATAGAGCCTAATAATAGACCTAGAACATTTTCCTATTTGAGTTTGCTACAAAAATTGCTATGCAACTGAACTTTAAGTGAAACAGTTTTCCTTAACAGTTTTTAAATACCATCCTGGATGGTGTTAACAAGGTCAATGCAGAGATCCAATAATTATTATCAACATTTCTTATAACAGGCTAAAATATCCTTTTCATAAAGAAGATAGATAAATTTTGGTTCATGACATAATTTTTGGATTTTATAAATTCTTTTTCTTTCAAAACTCTATGTGAAATATTTCCAAACACAGTAGTGTATTCTGGAGTTAAAAAGACAAGACTCAGAAAGTCTAAACTGACAGCAAAATACTATGACAAATAAAAGTGTGACAATTGAGAAATGTAAAATGCTTCACAAAGTTCACTAAAGACTTTGCAATTGCTGCCCATTTTTATGGCCAAGGTGCTTAATGCATACAGCAAAAATCACAGAAGACCTAAAGAGAGACGATTTAAGTAGTGAAGAAAGAAAATGCATTTTTAAATAATCCTTAGTAAATACCATTATTATGGAACTCTTAATAAGCATTCAGATAGGTTTTAACACAAAGCATATATTGTCCATGTCTACTGGGATGTGATGTAAAATTAGTGGACTGAACTGTGCTCTCATTGGCACTGATGTAAATCCAGAGTAAGTCATCAGGCTACATCATGGTCATTTCCAGTTTTTCTAGGAGTAAGCAAAAAGAAATTGGTCCATGTTCCTTGACTCTTTCTTACACTCCTTTAAATAGGAAGTCCTCATAAATAAATCAACAAAAACATCATGCTCACTGCATCTTCTGCACTTGTTAATAGGACAAAAAATAATACCAGAATGTTTTTCCTCATGTACCTTCTTAGTATACCACCCCTCAGTATGAAAATTACAAAGTACTGCCAGCTTCAAGAATCCTGTGTTCTAAGAAAAATTAAACTGCTGGGTCTGGGGAGCAGAGGAAGCATAACTGTGAAATCTGAAGGCATCCCAAAGGAATTCGTGGCGGTGAGGGAAGTGACACAAAGGTATCTGATCATGGTCAGCTTGAAAGTAAGGAGCGTGATAGAGAAAGACGTGAGATGAGAAGAAACTCTCACTGGGGGCCTCCAAGGGCTAGGAACTGGGGTAAATGAAGATTTCAGTGGCAGAAACAGGAACTGTTGTTCAGAATTACAAAACCAAAGTCCTATCCTGGCCAAACCCCCATTAGTCTGCTTCCAAGTGCTGCTGTCCAACTTGTATCTTGTTGTGTTTTATTGTGACACAAGGAGACAAGGAGAGCAGGCTGTGAGGAACTAAACTCTCCTTCTCCCCACCACTGAAACATTCAGGAATCTGATGTACAAGTTGTTAATTTACCTTATTTCACAGTAAACATCAGTAAACACACTCAGCCTTAACTGGGCATCTGTGGAGCAGACTCACCATCGCCCAGCTGTGCAAATGGACATGCAGTGGTGCCTAGGAAGTGTGTAGTGGGTAAGGCACACAGGAGTGAAAACACAGTCCAGAGGTGAGTCAGGCCCTACAGAAACAGCATGACTGAGTAGCTGCAGGCAGACATGGACCTTTTTGCCATGAATTTTATTACCATGGATCTGCTCCACTGTCAGCAACAGTTTGGTGATGGCAAAGCAAAGATGTTGTTAAAGCCCAGAGCTTCTAGAAGAGCTTTGCATTCCTAAATGGTTGAATCAAAATGCAGAGCATAAGTCTCATGGGCAACAAGCCTGGCACAGGTTTATTTTTACTCTGTGTATTCAAGCACTGGAATGTCCTGAATCACTTCCAGAAGGGTTAACACTCTCACACCTCACAGCCAGGCCAGCCTGATGCTGTGGGTACATGCTGTATCTTCATTTTCTTTATATCTCAGTTACCAAAACAGCCATGTCTTTCCGGCCTTTCTTAGCTCACCATTCCTTTGGGGCCCTCTTGAGTTATTGCCCCCACACCTCTTACTTCTCCTTCGTCTTCCTTGTCTAGTCCTGTTTCTAGAAACTTTCCCTTCTCCACTATGGCTGAGACCCACTGCCACCCAGTTCATGGCACTGATGGGCTCCCCAGCCTGCTGCTAGTGAGTCCATGTGAGCCCAGATGAACAATTTCTTCTTCCAGTGTTCATCACTTGGTTTTCCACTTGGGCAAGCATTGCCTTGCATTACCTTCAAAGACAGAGACACTGTTTTCGTTGCTCAGAGCAGAGCTAAGCAACTGACAGACATGTGAGGAGCCATTGTACTGACAAAAGGCAGCACTGCTGGCAGCTTCCTGCTCATAAACTCCCTGGAAGAGTTCAGAGAAAGTGGGAAGTGTTAGTAGAAACAAAATTTGTTTACTATAATCTGCTTTTAGCTGATCTTCTAAAAAATGTGCTCTTTAACCAAGACTCACTTTAACCAAGATCCCACTGCTGAGTAACCACAGTCACCTCTCATCATGCAGCTTTTAGAACTTCTGCAAGATGATAGGACAGATCATGTTGTATTTCATGCTGGGTTTTCTTATGTTCCTTTCTGATGGAAAAACTAAGAGGCCACTACTGGAAAACTCCTTAAAGGTTATGACTTTTCCAAGATCTGCTATCACAGCTTTCATTTTTTCCCAGTCATCTCCACTTTGGCAAGTGAACAGATTAAGCTGAGCCCTGCTGCCCTGTAGACATCCACATTTCTTCTTTATCCCATATGTGTTCTCCAAAATGTTCCAGTTCTTTTTCTAAAATTGATTTTGCGTCTTCAGCCTAGTCAGGGACTTTGAACAACTTCTATTTGAAGAGACAAGATGGTTGAAGAAGAAAAGACGTATTTGTTCAAGAACCAAGACAAATACTGAAACAGCTGACTCAAGGGCACAGAGGAGCTTCCCAACAATGAAAAGCTTGAAAACAGGTACTCACTCAATAACTGTACCATAAAACATTTCCTTTGTTCACAGAAGTAGTAAAGCATAACAACTGTGAACTCATCATAACCTCAGTTTAAATTTTAAATGTATGTCTTTTAAAGGAAAAAAACCCATATGAGCATCTTCTTTAACCCTTCATTACCCATGGGCACAGTTTGCCTTTCATAAGTGGGCAAGAATTGACATTTCTGTAGTTCTACTGAGAACCCATTAATCAGCAGCATAAGCCCATCTCAGCCACCACCACAGATCTGTACCAAGCAGGCAAATTTATTCATTAGATTTATCCTATGTTTATTAACAGCCCAACTCAGAAAAAGAGTCAGTGACAAAAACCATCTGGAATAAACATAATGGAAAACAAACAATGTAATATATTCCGTCACTCCAGCCTAATTGCAGTGTTTGGTGCAAATGCAAGTGACAATTTACAAGCCAAACTCTTATTAAAGGGAAAAATGAGCTGTGCAGGGAAGCACAAATCAAAGTAACTAATCAACACAGGCAACACATTCAGGGATTTAAGAGCCAAGGTACGGCAGTCTTTTATTCCTCTTTGTTTTCAATTTGGGAGACCTGCTGCGATGTTGCAGTACATTATACGTTATATATCTACTTATGCAACACTGGGGAGAAACATGCCTCTGACTGTTGTCTAATTTTTCACCAGCTACAGCCTGTGACTTTTATGTTTAAACAGCTCTCTTCCTATCACTTAAGCTGGGAGCAAGGTATACTGTCCAAGGCACTAGTTTTCTTTTAAGGCAACTTTCCTATTATAGCATATAATAAAAACTTGGAACTAAGGATAAGGTTAGAAAAGGTTTGAGTTAGCTAAAAGCAATGCCAATTTGATCTAAAACAAGTTCTTGTTGAGTGCATTGGTCCAGCAAGAGAAAAAGGAAATTCCCTTCCATGCAAGAATCTGAACAACACATGGCTGCTGTCCATGACCTGTTTCAGCTTCGAAGCTGGAACTGACTCATTAGATGCATCTGGTGTCCCCAGGGAAGCAAGAGAAAACCCTGGCAGCAATAAAGAAAAGATGGTAAAAGCCATCTGAAGCAGAAATCAGCTAAACATCCTGTCTGCATTGGAGCATCATCTTCAAGAACAGTATTAGGCACCTGCATGAAAACTGAGCCCTCAAAGACATAACAGTGCTACAGTATGTAACACAATATTAGTTTAGGGAAAGTACTCCCATGATCTGGAAAATAACAGCTCAGACCAACAGGGAAAAAATTTAAGACCTCATTACAAAACGGGGCAACCAGCTAGCATTACAGTGAAATCAGTGTGAGCAAATACACCCACAGGCCTGACTGCACAAGTGTGGTCATAACTTCCATAAGTGTAGCAAGATATGATTTATAAAATCCTGCACTGAGAAATTCTCTCAGTGACAAGATGCTGAAGAAGGTTTTTATCATTCTTTTGGTGAGTAAAAAAAAATGAGGAAGGGCTACACTGAGGGGAAAAGATATCAAAAGATAAAGTTACTTTATCTGCCACAAGGAGAGAGATAGCAAGTCATCACGACCCATATGCAAAGGTGCCTCTCTGGGCTTTCACATCCCTCCCCTACCTGCAAGGAGCCAGGATCCTTTCACATTTTGGAAATGACCCTGTAGCTCAAAGAGAGATTATCTTGGAAACAACATTTCTCAAGGAGAAGGCATTTCATATTTCTCTCTGAACTGATATTTTTCTGGAACAGGGTCTAGTGCTCTGTTTCAGGGTCCCATAGGCCCTGAAACATAGCTTGTTCTGAATGATAATGTAGCCTTATTCTCAACAAGAAGGCTGATAATGTGCAAACCTTTGTCATAGCTCATGTCTATAAAAAAATGTCCATATCTTAGTTTCTGCACCTGCTGTTTTCAGAAAGAAATGTGTGACATCCCTTTCTCCTTGAAGAGGTGATATCATAGATATGGCCACAGTGGGATGTTTCTTTATTTAAGAGACAAGGTGCAAAGTCAGAGAAATACACCCCTGAGAACTTTGAAGTTTCGGTACTTCAGAAAATCCAAAAATTTTATTGCCAGCTAACTGTACATCCATCTCTCCAGAGCATCATTACATCATCTTATTAGCATGCAAATCAAGATGTCATAGCTGTTGCTGACTAATTTCAAATGTGATATTTACAGCATAGATGCACTGTTGGGATGGTCTTTGGCAACACCCTCCAGGCATCTCTACATGCTGTTGACCTGAACTGTGATTTTCTTCAACTAGGAACACAACCATGAGGATGACTCTTTACCTCGTGTGCTGAGTTCATGTCTTTTCTTAAAAAATATTCCATTTGAGTTACCTGCCAAACCCCACAGGTATTGTGTTCATCTACATCTCTCATCTTCTAACTACTTTCATTTAAGCAGATATCCCCAAAAGTTGTAGCTGTTCTCTCTCTGATTTCCACTTAAGTTATAGGAATTTAACTAATGTTCAAAAGTGGGTATAAATAAAAGAAGGATGACTCCACATTTGTAGATTACAAAATTCTAGATGTATGTGGTGTCTGTCAATAATTATAAGGATAAAATATATTAATTATCAGTCAATATGGGTTCTTACTCTCTTGTTCTATGACCACTGGCAGCCAGCCTGACCAGAGAATCTGAACAGTTTCCTTCCTGAACAAGGAATGGCCATGAATACAGAACATTTTCTTTAAGGCGCAGAACACAGCAGCCATGGCACAGTCAACACAACAGTCATATAAGGGTCCAAATCTTCAGCTTTGTAACTGGGGATTATTCTGCCCTCCTGGGTTGCTCAGACATTCATTTTGTTGCTCTCTTGTACGCTGAAGAATTTTTGTAATCCTCCAGGATTGCCTTTCTCCTCTGAGGGAGGAGATTCATGGGACATGCTGATGACTGTGCAGGTAGGTGGGAGGTTGTTCATGCACTGAGGCAGTGATCAGGGCATACTGGCAGTGCCCTTGTTGCAACCACCTGAAACTGGATCTGGTTCCTGATTGTCACCAAAACCCCCCAAACAGTCCCAATGTTTTCTTTTGACTCCCTGCACTGTCACCTTTCCCCACATGCTACCCCATACACCTTCAGTGCTGTCAAGGATCTGAACTATCAATAACTTCAAAAATCAATTGGTGGTGAACACTGAAATTTTTCTCAGTTTTTTAAAAGCACTTCACAGGGACAAGGTAGCTGAGATACTGAGCTGTCTCAGGGAGCTATCTATCAACAGCCCCTCAAGGCAGAAACTACTTGCTAGAGCATCAGCTGATAAACCAAAACAGAGATGATAGTCAAAGAAAAAATTGTTTTAGTTACCACACAGTGTGCTTCAACATTATTTTAGAAAAAGCTGGATGCAGATCTTGCATTAATGTAATTGGAGATTTCAGGAAATAACCTAAAAGCCACAGAGGAAACCTTACAAATACAACAGAATTAATTCCCTCTGGAATATGAATGCCGGCAGATTTCCCTCCCCTTCCCCCTTTCCCCTTCACTCTTTTCCCCAGGTACATTTAAGATACCAAGTTTGTAAGTTACTTCACTGAAGTTCAGAAATAGGCACTCAAAGATAAGTTGCATTAACAAACACCAGCCGACAACAAAGGATGATGGTATTTCCTCCAGCAGATCCGCAGCAAAAGGTCCATGCTCCCACTGCAACCTCCATTGCAGCAGCTCCCTTAGAGCAGCTTCCAGACTGCTTTCCATCTGCAGACTGGAATGTCACTGCTTCCTTCCCTGCCAAGGGCTTCTCCATTACAGGCATCACAGTACTGGTAACTGCTCTCAGCCCTCCACACTGGTCATCTGGGGATGTTTGGCTACTTACGGTCCTTTGGGGTCAGTTTTGCTGATTATCTTGTACAACACTTTGAGTGCTTTCTAGCAAGTCTGGAGGGGTTTTTTCTGCTTCTCATCCTATGGGAAAGCCGCAGGCACACAGCACTCTGGAAAGGATTAAAAGCTGTTTTCTTTCCTTCTTTACAAGGAACCTGTTTATCTATGGGTGGTCATGGATGGACACGTATTTCCATAGCTTCAGTTTTCTGTGTCTTCGCAGACTTTTAGTAAGATCTCAGTTCTACAGTCATTGAGTCTTGCCTCAATCCTCATGTCTGTAAGCCTTAAAGCTGGTATTTGGCAAAATAAATACATATGTGCTAAAGTGTTGCACCAGAGCAGTAACGGATAGTAGAGCTCCAGACAGAGAAAAAGGTCTTGAGATAGACACCAGAGTAGCCTAAATCTATCACACATCAGATTTCAACCTCTTCATATTGCAAGGTTTTATTCGGGAGAGCCACCCCCTGAGTTACACAGCTGTCAGGTAGCAAAACTTTGAAGTATTTGAACATTTGCAGTCCTTAAATAATTAGAATTGTCAGAAAGAAAGACAGTCCATCAATCAGAAATTTTCACAACTCCTTCTCATTTGTATGTAGATTTCTAAACTTGAAAACCTGATATTGTCAAATAATATACTAAAATAGAACACCTCAATAATTTTCCTTTTTTCTTTTTAATGCTACAGTATTGGATAGAGAAGAAATCTTAAAACTTTCAAAGTAGAACTGGAGGAAATTGTCTCTTTTATCAAGCTACTGGATTTCTCAGTCTACTGTTGTTTTGGTTAATGACCAGTCCCAGAAGATTTCTGGGTGTGGAAACCACCAGAAAATGCATAGCATTAAGCAGTAATTAATGCAAGGCAGTAATGAAAGCATCCCTTAGCCTTAGGCATCAGATTTCAAGGGTCAGAAGCCTTCATACTTTGCTTTCATGTGGGCTACTTCACTTGTACCTGCAGGGATGGGGATTAGCCGCTGAAATTCAAACAGGTGGACAGTTTGGATTGCTGGACATTCTGTCCCATCAGGCCCCTTCTCTATCCCAAGCCTTCTCTCCTCCAGAACGGCTGAGGAGCAATCATGGTGCTGTGAAGTAACGAGAGGCTGATTTGAGCAAAGCCTGTATTCTGGAAGAGCCTGGCATGAGGAGATTCTGTGTTCTGAAGAAGTGAGAAAGGAAAAGGTTTCAAGAATGATTGGAGAAAGAGGCAAAAAGAGAGGGAAAGAGCATGTCCTGCATCACCACTGAGATCTTCGAGCACCCCTTCAGCACCAGGAACCCTTCAACAGCCCCATTCCTCCTCAAAGATGGAGGCAAAAGCTTCAAAGCTGGGTTGAAATGAGGCATTTCTTGTCTTTCAAGTCAGGCTGGTGCCTTGTGCAAGCACTGAGTCCATGTGATAACATCTCTTATGTCATTATAATTAATAAAGTGTTCGACAATATATGCAATAATCCATTCTTAAGATCAACTAAGTAAAGTTTAACCAGTTCACATGTCACAGGTTGTCTCAAGTGATTTCTTTAAAAAACAAACTCTTCAGGATTGAAAGTCAGGCAGAGAGGGGAAAAAGAACTTTTTAGAGCAGTAAATTAACATCCAATAGCAAAACATTTGGGTGAAATCTATTTGTATGATTTCTTTTCCTTGAAAGAAAATGAGAGTTATTTTCTTATTTCTGATCTGTTCTTTCCATTTGTGTTCCCAAATTTATTCGTGATTTAAGATCTTATGTTCTTAGATTCTCCACTCATCAAATTTCATAGCCGTACCTCCTGAAAATGAAAGCTTAGAGTAAGAAAGATCAAAAGATTTTGTTCAGTTGTTTCCATAGGCACTGCATTATTTCCTCTGGGAAACTGTGCAAAAGGAAGATTTCAGCCTGCTCACAGGATACATCAGAGTGAAAATGCAATTCACAACTGGGGCAGCTCCTTTGGCTTTTTTTGTTGCTTGTTCTCTTTGAGCTCGCATCAGATAAGAGCATTTCACTGTTGGTTTCAAACTTGAAAACACAAGCTGAATAATGAGATGAAAATATCTCATAACAAATAATCCTGAAAAATTTGTGGTTTATTGGTTTGCGAGCTAGAAAGTGACATAAAGCATCTAGACATGGATACTTTTCATTTAGTGCATCAGTTCTGCATAGTAAGACAGAGTACTTTCCTCACCATAAAATATACACAACAAAGTATTTAAAGATGTTCAAATTCAAAGCCATAACCATCTGCTTATCACAGACATCTGTTGCTTCAAAGCAAAGGACTATATGAAAGGTTCAGAAAGCTTTAGAACTCAAAAGATGCATTTGCCAAGAGAACACATGAATATACATAAATTCAAAAACTAATAAACTGCTGTTTTCTCCCTGGAGTGTGGTTGCACGAGCTAGGTATGAGAGTTTTGTTTTGCAAAGAAAACAGCTCCTACCCTTCTCTGTGCTGAAAATTAAACTTTTCTCATTCTCCAAACACGCTTGAAAAGCAACATCTTCCATCATCAGAGGACTTTGACTATCACACCAGCCCCGTTCACCTCTGACTTACTCCTGCCAGGGCACCTTCAAGATGTGATCCTTATCAACCTGAAAACTTCTTTCTACAGAGCCCTTCCCTGTTCTTGCTCCAGGAGGTGACTGCCCAGAGTCCCTGGAAGCAGCACACTGCATCTCTCAGCCCTGCAGCGCTGTTCAGTTCCTTGCTGTTTTGGCACCCAGCTCTGACTGTCTGATTGACATCAAGGAGGGCCTTCCCTTGGCTTTCAAAGAATCGTGGGCATCTCCCTTAATGGACAGTGCCTCTCTCCCCTGCAGGTTTGCATTGCCATGGAAATGAAGGGCAAGAGGAGGGCTGGGAGAGGTGGCAAGGTATTTCGGGCAGTATCCATGTTTCTCTGAGCACCTCATGCAAGAGGTGATGGCAGTGGCATATTTGCAATAAATAAAGGCTGGGCTGGGTACCTGTGGGTGTGTGACAGGGCTGGAGGGTTGGAGGGCAGGGTTTGCACCTTTCAGACATGTGGGTTTGGAGGAAAGGGCCTATAAAAAATTATTGGGAACTGGGAAAAAGTGTGAGCCAAATAGAATGTGCAAAGTCATAGAGATCGGATGCTTTTTGAATAAGGAATGCAAGGGAACTAGATACTCTCTGAACAGAAAGACACTGAGAATTCTGAGTGCATGAAATTTCTGTCTCAGGGTAGTACCACCTATACCTGGTCAGTGAATCTAATATAGCTTCCATTTATTTATCACCATGTCTACATATTGGCAGCAATCAAAATGGCAATGAGGGCTTCACAGACAAGAAGAGAAATCTGGCATTTCAACAGCTCTCTGCCAAGCCCATTGATGCCAATAAGTGTGTGAACTACACAGAAAAAAGGAAGTATTTCATGACTTTAAATTACATTGTGAAGCTCAGAGAAAGGTGATCTGTCCCCTGCCATAAGCTCCAGATAACCATATAGAAAGTGATAAATTTAAATATGAGTGTGAACATACAGTTACATTTTATAAAGCAATCAAAATATTTCTTCTGTTATTTAATGTTCCTCTTAGTTACATAATCTGTGACTCCTTAAGCCTCACTATAAAGCATATAAAATCCTACAAGACCACAAGTTCAATATGTGGATTACACACCACTTTTGGGTTCACTGACAACACTTTATGAACTATTTTTATGCTCTTTGTTTTCCTTTGCACAGCCTCTGCATTTCCCTGCCAGCTTCTCATTGTCCTTGAAATCAAAGAAATCAGAGAAATCAGAAAGATCTCTGTGCCAATCACAAACAGAGAACAGAAATGGTCAGCGATCAGAAAAACAGAGCCTGCCTGAGGCGCTACAGATCCTGCTCTGTACAACACTCACAAGCAAAACAAGGTAAGATATTTATTTATTGTGCTGACATACATGCATTATTCAAAGGGAGAGCAGGATAGCAACATTACTAGTACTAGGAAATTCATCTCAAGTTTAGATTATCTCAGAGTTTTTATGAGGCAAGAGAATAATATACAAAGTTTACTTCAGTGAAATAAAGCCCTTTACTTACATGGCTTGCAAAAAGTTGCAGCAGCTGGAGCCTCCGGCTTGCACTTTGTGCAGATATTATCCCTTCTTGAAAGCCTCCTAACTCTGACTCTGGAGACAGCACATAGCTCACCGGTGCTTTGGATTGATATATCCTTTTAAAATGCTCTCAGATGTTTCTTTATCTGTGGTGAGCACTGACAGTAGACTGCAAAGCAGAAAGCCTGTCTGGTGCTGTGAGGAAAGAGTTGCCTCTCTGCTGAATCCAAAAGAAAAGGAGTCCTTGACCTCAACAACTAGAATAAATCTACTGTATCTGCTGGCTCTTTTCTGAATGCATACTTGAGCAGTAACATAAGAGTGAGCGACGGGAGTGCAGGAGCCGTGGCATGTGTGCTCTGCACTGGTAGGGCATGTGAGCAGTGCTGCTAGCACAGGCACAGCAAAATCAAAACACAGTGCTTGTTTTTAGCTTTCAATTTGTTCATATATTTAAAAATAAAACAAAGATTACAGGCTTCTCTATTTCAGTTCATGGCTCCCAAGTGGCAGCGCTCTCAAGCTCTGTCCCCTCTGCTGAGGTTCCTTGTGTTCCAGATGAGGTTGCTGCTGACTTTCTATTTCAAACCTTGATTTTCTGAGAATCTCTCTGTATCCCAGCCAGGAAATGTAACCCAGAATGAAGTTTAGCATTTTGGACATCATAAATGCAATGAATCACCTACAAGCAAAATGAGTGGTCTTCAGATATTTTTTCTCCTTCAAAAGACCTGTTTACTACTTTTTTCCCCCTCTTTCTTCCCTTTTGTCTACTTAAGCTTACTAAACTTCATAAAAACAAGCATAACTTTTGCAACAAGTCCGCAGTAGAACAACTAGTGAGACAAAGAAGAAAAGAAAAAAGATACTGTAGCTTAAAATAGGTAAATGTAAGGTTTCAGGAAAAAAATTCCCTGCTGCTTTTTAAAATTACATCTTCAAGAATAAAGACAATAGTTTAAACACAGTCATGTAATTCTCAGGCGATAAGGACAGCAGCTTTATGGAGAAGATGAAAAAAAACCATATTAAAGGAGCAGCAAAGATAAGAAAGGAAATCAAAGTCCTTATTCATTCAATTGTATTCAGTTGCAAAAGAGGGAAAAAGAGAAACAGGCTTACAGTCTAGAATCAAACTTTAAAATACTGTAAATGCAATTTTTGTGGCTTTATGAATTGTAAAGATGAAAGAAACAAACAAAAAAGCCCTCAAAACTTTTAACAAGCATTTCTAGCTTAAGGAAATAATAGTTCTTAATGAAGAATGATCAAATGATCCAATGATCCCTTTTATTATTCCCTTGTGTGAACAATGGACTTGAAAAAATTCCCTACATATTTTATCTGTGTGTTATCAGTGTTTTTCTTGAACCTTAAGACTTGAGTTCATCTTTTATTGTTGCATCTTTTTTATTTTTACAGTTTTATTAAGACACTAAAACACAAGTACAATTTCAAAGTTGTTTATTAGTAATTAAATTGTCTTTTCACATTGTAGCTGATTAGTAGAGGTGATACATTTTGTTAAATGAGACACCAGTTTCAATTTAGTTTCCATTTATATCCATTTCCTTTGTCAAATCCTGAAACCCTAATTCTACAACAAATTAATTTTGGCTCTTTTTATCTCTTCCTGCTGTTTTCACTTTTTCTTTCTCCACTAACAGTTTCAAAATATGAGGCCCTATCAAACCATATAGCTTGAATTTCAAATTATTTGCCTTTTTTTTAAATTAAAATACACATTTGAAAGGTATTGCTTTAAACTTGTGTGAGAGCAAGTGTTGTTAAGATACTGGAACACCTTTTCTCTGCAGTGGGCTCAAGTCTCATCCCTAGGACTCATTTCCCTGGGTGGGTGCAGCGCTCCCCAGCTCAGCTGCGCTGAAGTGAGCCTGTTGTCAGCTGCCTTGCTGGGCCTCTTCCCCTGCTCTAAACCACCACCAAGGACGTGTTTTCTCCCTCTCTCCCGGTTCATCTTTGCTATTTTTAGAAAATAGCTGGCATTTTTGACTTTTAGTCTTGTTTTGTGATGTTGAAGACCTTGTGGCCCGGTGTGTAGGAGCAAGGCTTGACACAGACTGCTCACACACGCCCAGGTTGTGGGCAGCAGTCCCATGAGTGGGGCGTTTCGGGGCCCTGTCCAGCTTTCCGTCCATAACTGCGAGAGGCTGAACTTCAAAAACTGCCTGGGTGCTATGACCTGCTCATCTGTGAAGTGTTTTGAGACCAGCAGAATATATACCGAACTTATGAGGGACAAACTGAGTAGATTTCAGTAGGGACATCTAAACCACATTACTAATTTGAGCACCAGTTAATTACTGCCAGGCATGACTCTGCCCCAGGGATCTGGCATTTGACTAAGGAAGGAACAAGCCATTGGGCAGTGCACTTGCAGCCCCCAGGCATGGATGATGCCATTTATCCCCAGCCCATTTCAGCCACACCACAACTGTGCAGGCACTGCAAGCCTCTGGGTGCTTCATTCTACTGCGGCCATGTGCAATGTTGCAACTGAAGACAGCTGGTCACTGCAAATGTCATTTGCTTTACTGGATATTGTTGCATATGCCATTCACAGATGTTTGTGCAGAGTTAAGAAAACAGTTCCCAACATAAGGGTTGCAGTTACAACTGCAATGGTGAATGTGAACATGGAAGCTTGACCAGGTCCCCACGAGCGGTAACACAGATACAAAAGTATCAAAAGTATGAGACTTGTAGAGTGAAGTCTGTGTCATGATCAACCACATCAAAAATGTAAGAATATTTTTCTTTCTTTTTTTTTTTTTTTAACAGAGGAAGTATAGACCCTTATATAAAAATTAATGTCTTACGTTTCTCATCTATCTTTCCACCCAAGAGATTGATGGGGCTGTGCTGTCTGCAGGCTGGAAGTGCTGCTCTGCTGGTATGGCACTATGGTTATCTCTGAGACCCTGAGAAAGTAGGGCCCCAGGTGTGATGTGACACAGTCCATTAAACTACTTTGATCAGACTGTTTGGAAATTTTCCAATTTTACTCACTACTTTAAAAAAAACCCAACTATATATATGTCTATATATACATATATACAAACACACACACACACACACATGTATATATATATCCCAGTAGCTATTATGTCCAGTGTCAGTGTACAAGGCTTTTGCAAAGCCCACACTTCATTACTTCATGAAAAATGCCACATAGAGAGTCCACAGGAACCATAAGGCTGTTTTGCTATTTCAAGTAAAGACTGGGCAAGGAGGACTGAAACACTGGTGCAGTGGTGATGTAAAATGAAGTGGCAGGTAAATGTGAACTAGAGAGCATCTTTCCCAACATGGTAAACTTTCATTGCCTTTAGGTGGTTAATCTGGAGATATACCTGCCATTTCTTGGCTCCCTGGAAGCACAGTTCTTCCTAAAGGCACCTATACTGTTTGAGCCCGGGGTCACAAGTACCAAAGTGCTTTTGGTGGAAGCATCAAACTACTACCCTGAATGGGTTCAGTTCATCATGGCTTGGTCCGTCCCTGATGGAGGCAGGCTGTGTCCTGCAGCACTGCTTTGGGTGTGGGCACCATGGTCCCCAGTGCTCCAAAAGATGTATTTGCAGAAGTGCAGCATTAGAACAGAGTCACAGGGGTGATTTGGGATGGAAGGGACATTTGGAGTTCATCTCATCCAACATCTGCTCAAAGCAGGTCTAATCAGCTGGCAGCTGTCCCTTCAGTGATGACTCTGTTATTCAGAGGTTTCCATTCCATACAGCACACCTGACTCCCATTACCTCAAGGAGCAAGGAGATGACTCAGTGATTATGACCCAGAGGGATTTTGCATCTTTTATCCCAGGTAATTACAAAGTCGTGGTTATTGCCATAGCTGATCACCCAATCATTTGATTATACTTATTTGGCATGGAAGCCAAAACATTGTATGTTATTTTACAGATGTGGACCTAGGGCACAAGGATGACATTTGCCAGAGATCACAGTCTGTGCAGAGTAAGAAATTGAGTGGTCATCTCTCAGGGCTGGCACCCTACCTGCTGTCAGCTCTCTGTGCATTCCTGCTATTAGTTATTAGTAGCCACCTTGCTGTTACAGATGATTTTTTGAAGCAAGGGGCAAAGTAACATGGCCCTTATGAGATGCCAGCTAAGTAATGGGTTCCAGTGCTGAGGTTGAAAGCGGGGGAAAATGAAAAAATGTTAACACTGCTGCTATACATGTGGTAGGCAGCTGTACTAGGGATCATCAAATGAATGATTCTCCTTAAAAACCAGTCCTTCTGACAGTCTAAAATGGGATCCAAATTAATAAAAGCTGGTTCTGGAAATGAGGAAAGGTCCCCATGGTCTTTACTGCTGTCAGTGAGAATTCATATCATAATGATCAAAAACTGTATGAAGGTGAGTATTGCTGTAACTTGTTTAAATTGAAGGCCTGGAAAAATATACTTAAGACACATGCAATCAATTTTCGTTTTGAAATTCAGTTCATACATAAGAAGGGCTTGGGAAGAATTTAAAGGCAAGATAGGCTTTTCTTGAAAGACAAGAATGTTTATGTCTAAACAAGTGCCTCAGAAGCATGACCCTCACACTTTGATCTCACATTTAGCTTTTGGTGAGTAATGCTATTTTATACATGGTCCCACCATGGTTACATATATATATATATGTCATGTAGCTAGGAAATGATGTATCACTTCTGTGAAAAACAAAAAAACTATAGCATAGGCCACAGATGTATGCTGGACTAGTTCTGCTTCCTGTAGGGATCCAGTTAAACTCCTCTGCAACCCTTATGTGGATGACCCATATTGCCAGGCCCCATTCTAGACACTCCACTGTATACCTGCTCAGGCCTGCCAAGCCAGCCAAATTGGGATTGCAGCAATTTCTCACTTGAGGCAAGGTGCTAATGACACTAATTCATGTGGTCTCAGCTAGTGTAGGGACTAGGGAAAAATGGGCAAGGACTCAGGATCTTCAAATTCCTATTGATGTTTCAAACTGCACATAACAAAAAGGAAGAATTCTGACTTTTTAGTCTGTAATTTATTTTAATATGTCATTAAAATGTAAAAGGCAAATCTCCTTTTTTAAACCTGTAGTGTGTAATAACCTGCCCATATAACTACTTAGTCTTGAAATCTGAATGGCCAGTCCTTGATCTGATGTACACCAGTACTGCTGCACTGATTGCAAAGGCAGCATAATTAGTTTGCAGCAGCAGAAGTTGAAGTTCTGGCTCAAAACTGTGAAAGCAAATACATTCCCTTTCTGGTCACATTGGTACCACTGGAAAATGACTCAGGATCTGACAGCCACCAAGGCTTTATATCCACATCAAAGCTTATCCTTAGGCCTTGTACCATACCCCAGGGGGGCTGAACATTTGTTTTTGAATGCTTCACTGAGCTGTATAATTTAGGAACATAAACAACATGTAACATTAAAACCCATCAAAAGAAACTCTCACGCTCTGATGTAGATGTCCTGTGCCTGCACTTGAGGAGCTGTGTGATCTTCCATCTGAGGGTCAGAAAGGATTTTTTATTAAATTTCCTTTCCTCTCAGAGGTCAGACAACATGGATGAAGCCCAGAGATGCTTTAAGGCAAGGACATTCACTCTCTTCCATTGTGGGATATATCTTCAGCCAAAAGCAAAACCTATTTCAAGTACTGCTACTTCATCAGAGGTAGAAGGCAAAGTAAACTCCCCAGGAATTAGAGAGCAGGCTTTCTATCAGTAGCTTGTGTCACTTTCCTGTCAAAAATCTGCTGCTCATGTACCTTGAACATGATTGCAAAACATTGTTTAATCTTTTGACAGTTTAAGAAAATGGTCCTTTATGCACAGATCAAGTCTCCCGTAAGTAAAATCTATAGCCCTTCTCTATAACCTTGGAAAAAACAAGCAGAAATAAAAATCAGGGCCCCAGAATATAAGGTACAAGATATATCTGGAAATTTGAAACAACTTTGCTCGTTCAAATTCATCCATTTTCATCAGGTCTGGAGTGAGGTTGAGGCTATTTCAGACCACGCTATTGAAAACATCAAAGTAAAATGTTCTTTTCTTGGGATGGGATGCAACTAGTTTCTTTCCTGCAAGTACAAAGCTTTCAGACATGAGGATATCTCTGTCCATCCCTAATGGGTATAGAATGAGGGAAGGCACCTCTTTAACTAGGTAGAGGAGAAGCCACTTACAGTGTACTTTGCCATTTGAAGCACAGCCCAGTTCTCAATAAGTAAAGGGCTGTATCACTGGTAAAAATAAATTGAATGGTATTTCTTCATTTGGGAAAAGGTGTCATGACTGAAAAGCACACTGCAGCATTGCAGAATAAATTGTTTCTGGTCCTCCCACTACATGTAGCTTAAAACTGTTAAAGTGATACAGACTTCTCTGGATTGAATTACAAAAAGAGTGATTTCTTTTGTTAGATAAAACCTAGAATTGGTTCAGGTATTTTCAAAGCTCAGTGTTGTTCCAGGTGTCTTCAGCTTTCTTCTCAAACACATTGGTTTCCAGCTTGTTTTGTACATATTGTGTATGGGAGGGATGGGAGTGTAGTAGCTGGAACAGAGCATTAAGGGCTCTGATTCCTGTTCTCACTGCTGCTGCTGCTGCTAATGCTGCTTTCCTTCTGGTTTTCTTCTATTCTCCTTTTCACTAATCCCTTTAGCATACCTGATAATTGGACTTGAAGAGAAGTTCATTGACATTCTGGTACATTGTCTAATGCTACCATTTAATAGAAATAACAGATGTCCTGGTTTTTCAAAGACAGGTATTTGCTAAAGAAGGCAGAAGCCTTCTTTAGAATAGGAGAATGTAACCCCTTCCCTCCGAACTGGCAAAAGTTTGAAATCAAGGGGCTTTCAGGCAATGGTATGAGAAAAGAGGAATAACAGTCCTTTACTAATATATT
>VYZT01006003.1:95325-147825 GCA_013400735.1 Pomatostomus ruficeps
CTCCGAGGGGAAAAAATCCCAGCTATCAGGGAGTCCAGATAAGGGCTAGCCAGCCGCACCCATCTCAGAGTCACCTCTTTGTCCCTTCTTAATCACCCCCCATTATGGCTTTCCAGCAACTAATCACTTGCCCATTATACCCCCCAGCAACTTGAATGGGGAAAAATTCCAAGACAGAGAGACAAACACAAAAAAAAGTATCCCAAACCCTGACAACAGAGGAGAAGGATTTCCTGACTGCTCCAACCCCAGGAGATCTTGCTTACAGCTGAAGAAACTGCTAAGGATAGGGGCATTGGTCATTGCAACAACATTCCACAGCCTTATCACCATTGCAGTGACCCCAGCAGAGAACTGCATATGAGACTATTTTGAATTTTCTAACCCACTCAGCTACTGCACTTAAACCTGAAAGTCCAAATGTCCAAAAGCAGTGTGCTCTGCCATGGCTGCAGTACAGGCACCCATACCCCTGGGCTGCAGGGACTTATTCCTGTGTGTGGCATCCGGGGGTCAGCCTGTGCCATTGGGTCCCTCTCTGCAGCAGGGGCACTGGCTTGTGAGGAAAAAGGAGCACTGCAATGTCTGCCAGGCAAAGACACCTAATGAAATCCTTATTTTTAGAGATGTAGATGAAGAAATGAGCACAGCTGTTCTTTTCCCGTGTAGCCAGGCTAGGTTTAGTGTTGCAATTTGCTGTCCTGGTGTTCCCAGCCTGGCACCACAGGGTGGGTTCTGTGGGCTGCTGAGGCCTTACACAAGGACCCCCTCCCATCCCTGCACAAGGTATTTTCTGTTTTGTGGATGCCCAGGTGTTTTGATAATCCTGGTACTGGTTGGGGTTGCCTTTCCTCCTCACCTTTCACAGACACACAAGGCTTATGCTGTTAAGATCTTTTCAAGGCTACTGCATTGCTATTACTTCACTGCTGCTGTGCATGGCAGACGTGCTGTGGCTGAGTGCCAGCTGCTTGGAGATGAGCCCTTTTTCGTGAACAATGACAGAAGCCGTGAGCAGTAGGAGCTGGTGGTCTGAAGCAGGTGTCAGCAGAAGCAGGATGTGTGTATTGGTTGTAAGAGCAGGGCGTGTGTATTGTTTGTAGCTAGATGGATCGATAGCTGTGCATGTGCTGAAATACAGATGATCTGAGGTTGGCCATGACCTCCAGGATTGATACAACACAGACAAACCCAATAATTTTCTCAGTCTAATCTGAAATGGGCTTGGACTCAGGACCCTTCCCATCAGGGCCTTCAGCTATGTCGTGGAGTGAAGAAGATGCAGTTTCTGTGCAAGCCCTGAGCACAGTCCCTGCTGACAGGGGCTTCTAGCACAGTCTTCTCTGGTGCTAGGCTGCCCTTCAGCCATCCCTATGAGGCAGCCAAGGGGAAATAACACTCCCAAAAGCAAGAAGGAGTATGCTGGGTTGCTGCTGAGGCCTCCCTCTGGCACCTGTACCACAGAGAACTGCAACATCTGTTACACCTAAATCATATTCTGAAGGGCTAAATAGGTAAATATTGGAGTTGTTGATGAAAGGAAGCAGTGCCAGACGCTTTTGGCCAGCAGAACAGGAATGCCTCCCACTGTCTCAGGTTGAAAAGACTTTGGATGTTTAGGACTTGCAAAAGTTAGAGGGAGGAAGCATTAGTAACAATATCTGACACAGATTTGCCTCATTCATGGACAAATTAACCTTAATCGTCCAATTTATAAATCAGCTTTAAGTGAAAGGGCCCCTCCTCACCCCCACTGCTGCATATTTGGTGGATTAAGTTGTTTGGTTTTAGTGATAAATTAGAAACATCTGCTTCCGCTGACAGCCTGGAATGGAGGCGTGTACAGGAACATGGCTGGCTGGGCTGGGCTGCTCTGAGGGGGGGTTCTGTGCCAGGGGATGGTCCTGCCCACCTCTGGCCATGGGGTCCGAAAGGATCAGGCTCACTCCCCCTGCACTGGGACTCGGCGGGGCAGGGGAGGCACCGCCTGCTCAGGACGGTTCCTGGGGAGGTTGGAGCAGTGATGAGCATCTCCAGCAGTGTGCTCTCGGCAGAGCCTTCCTTTTAAGGGTGTCTTGGCAGTTCCTTCATGCAAGCGAAATTGTTTCTGCTATGGGATCATCAAGTCTTAATGTCAAGGAATCCAAAGCTCGTGCCAGAGTTGATGCAGAGGCTGCTCAAGCATGAGCACTGATGGCAATGAGTGTCCTGGCTGTCCCTTCTGACGAAGAAAATGGTCCTAACTAAGAATGGAGATGTTTTACAAGCCTGGCCTATCCTGGCAGAGGTGATACAACTTCCTGATTGCTGAGTCAGGTTGGAAATGGCCAAAAGACACATCACATCAAAGCACTTCACATGAGCGTTTAACTTGTTCAGGAGGTATGAAAACAACCCTCCTGGCTACAAGCCCTTATCTGCAGGAGGGGAAATCTGGGGCTAAATCCTGCCATATACAGCAATCCAAATATGCCCTGGGCATCCCTGGAGCTGCACCCACAGCAGACTTGATCTCTGCATGTCCTTATGTCACACACACAAAACAAACTGTGAGGACTGATTTGACCTCAGTTGTGACCTGACTCTCACTGCAGGGATTTAATACATGCCCTGTTGGGATGCAGAAACAGATGCTTTACACACACCATTCAGACATTATTTCCCAGCCTTTGGCAATTAAAAGTCTCAGACAGAAGCCCTGACTCTCAAGGACAGAGCATGACTGCAGAAAGGGAGAATACAAGATAATCGGCAGTTTCCAACAGCTCCTGTTCCCAAGGTGCTCTTTTATTTCTTCCTAGATATTTTCTTCAGGTGAGTTTAAGGATTATCTTCATTTAATAAAAGTTTTTCTGTATTCTGTTAGAACTGTCACAGAAAGACTCCAGGCAGGTTCAGAGCAGGCTCTCAGACCGGCTGTACAGAACAGATCCTACAAGTTAGGCACCTCCTGGTAGTGCAGGAGGCACTGTTCAGGTGTCACACAGTGCGAAGTGATGTATTTCTGTCTGAGAAATTCCCTGAACAGAAATTTTGAATCAGGGCTGAGGTGTGTGGCCTGTCAGCATGGAGATAGCCATCCTAGGCAGTTCTGCAGAGGAAACTCTCAATTCTCCTTAAAAAGCTGAAGGCAGTCTCAATGCAGCTTCCAAAACCCCAGTTCAATGTAAAGCAGCATAGCCCATCTGTAAAGCTTTAAAATACAGAGAAATACAGCCCCTTCTCTTGAGAATCAAATAATGTTCACTGCACACTCATGGAGGTCCATGGAGACTGTGCAGCACAGCACCTCTGAGAACCTGGGGGCCAACCCTGGACAGACAGTACCTGCTTTCTCTGCAGGTACAGGAAGGAGGGGAGAGGGAGTAGGATAGGTTGTTTCACAGTTAGCCAGGACCACTGGTCCTGCTTATCCTGCCTAAACTGTTTCCATCTGTCTGACTATTGATATTACTTGATCTTTGATTTCCCGTGTGGGACACTCAGATGCATGGTGAAGTTGATGATGATGAAGTCGAGTCAGTAAAAGGAACATCTTTTCTTTATTTTCTTTTCCCTTTACTGAAGACAGGGAAAGAAATGAAAATTCCCTTCTTCCAGGAGAGGAGCAGGAGCTCTGATCCAGACACCAGGCCTTTATGCAACCTGTTTTGCTGGAGCATAGACCATCCTATTCCCACTCCCAAAATTGCCGCCTCTCCCTGGAATGGTTTCTTGCTGCCCCACCTCAAAGCTGGTGCTCAGAGGTCATCTGCAGATATGTATCACCATTTTCTAGCAAGAATGTCTGCACAGAATGACACAAACAATAACTCAAGAGAGGCCAAAACAGCCCTGGTCTTTCCACTGGGAAATCAGCTGTCCAGAAGTTGGAGAGTGCCTTCCCACATCATTTGAGAAGGCTACAGGATGGCCCATCAACCACTGTATCTTTAGGGAGGAATGGCTGCCAGCAGGTCCCCCTCAGGGACCTCTTGTGAGAACATGGTAAAGTGGTTTACCCCAGGTTAACACACAGACATATCAGGAAAATGGAAAGTCTGTGAGAAGGAGGCTACCAGGTTGGTAATTCGCAAGACGAGACAAGCAAAGATGGGTGGGTTGCTAATGCAGGGCTAAGGTCTCAGGTTTAGGGGCCAAAAAAGGACAGTCTCTGGAAGATAACTTTCAGAGCACATCTGTGCAGAGCTGGAATTTATAGAGACTCAAAGAGCCAATTGCTCTGTACAATAAATACCAACGTGGTGTCCAGAATAGGGAATGGATGCAAAGAGTAATCTACGTGCTCCTCTGCATTTCCACTGTTTAATGATAGTGAAAAAGGGTTGCAAACAGGAGTCTGGGATGTGTTGGGGAAGCAAGTTCAATCCCCAGGTGCATTGAAAGGCAGCAGGCTGGCGCTGTGCAGGAACATCAGTGCAGAGCTAGCAAGGCTGGCATAACATCAAGTTTTCATAGACTCCTGAAAAGGAAAAAGACTCTTGGTCTTGAGTCGTAACTGCTAGTGAGAATAGCAGATGTATGTTCCAGCACCAGGAGAGTCCCCCTCCAAGAAAAGTGAGAGTTTTCCTGGACAAATCCAGAAAAAGTTCAAATTTCTCTGTTTTTTCCAAGGGGTTAAAAACCCAAGGGAGGTCTCTCTCTCAGCAGCTCACAAATCACTTTCCCCTGTGCTGCAGTGATGGGGCTCCTACACTGGCCTGAATCCAGTCACAAGGCTCATCAGACCAATGGAAAGAGGTGGGGTGAGCAGGCTGGACAGTCATCTCTTCAGCTCTGCCCTTTGAGCTCTCCTTGGTTTTATAGCAATGTTACTCCCTGGTTTTATTGCACATTTTTTAAACTATATTTCAGGTCCCACCTCAGCTATTAATGCTTTCCCCACTCTCATTTTTTCCTGAAAGAAAAGTATCTTTATTGAAGAATGTAGCCCAAAAAAAAAAAAAAAAGGGATAAATAAAACAGAGTGCATGAATTACAATAGATCTGAAAAACCCATCCCTTTAACCAAACAGTTCCCTTCCTTAAACCTTCCTTATCCCTTTCTTTAACTTTAAGCTTGGACTCCTGCCAAAGAGATGTTCCTCTTGGTTGCAGGATGTCTGATTTTGGGTTTGGGGTCTCTCCAAAAGAGAAAGGGAGAGTGTGAGCTGAAAATAGGATGGGTGGCCTGATGGTGTCCAAACATAATCAACTATCTCCATTAAATTTTTGAGATTTGGCCTCCACTTCTGTAGGCTCACCCCATTTGGGTCTGAGCGATGTGATACTCAGATGGATGAGAAAGACAAATCCAGTAGATAGACTGAAGATGAGCCAATACATTTAAGCCAGCACAACAGATGGACTATCACATCTCTCAGCCTAGGAAAGATTGCTCCCCACAGATTTCCGCTAGGTTTGCCCAGAGTAAGTGAAACATCCCAGCCAGTGAGACTTTTCCCTTCTTTCCCTCTGGATTATTTTATAACTGTATGTCTCTCACTGCCAGGAAATGTTTCCCATTATCCATAGCTCATTCTTCCCCTTTAAAAGTGGTCCTCATTATCCTCTGTGATAATAATTAGTTTTATACGAAACAGTTCTGTTCTTCCCAACACCTAAACCTCAAAGAAATGTGTAGACTCTTTGGTCATATGACCCCATCCCTGCTCTAAGGTTTAGTGAAACTGTAAAGTATCTTTGAAGACTTGAGTCAGGTGCTTTTCCGTTCTGCTTTCATTGCTTTGGGCTTTTCCATCTGCATCCAGCATCAGCTGAGTCTTGAGGGTAGACAACCAAGAACAGTTTCACGCTGCTTTTTCAAAAATGACAGCTGAATCCTAATTTATTAAGAACATGAACTATTTATTTCAGCATTGGGAAATCAGAGTAATCTAGATTCCGTCTTCCGCCTGACAGAGAAATCACTACCGATGTGCACCTTTTACTTTAGAGAGACTGGGAGCAAAAATAAATACCCTTTGCTGACAGTGGCAGCCCCATTTCTGTAACTAAAATGTAAATCTGCCCAGATGTTATCTCATTTGCAGCCTTTATTTTCCAAGTAGGACCATGAAGATGAGCCTACAAAGACTCTAGATTTCTCTGCCAAGGCAATCACATAATCACTTTGCTATACTTTTGACTAACAGAGAGTCCACTTCAGCAGTGAAAATGGAGTTTGACATGTCTTGTATCTGTGACAAGCAACCTCGCTGAAACAGAAACACTTTTAAAATGACCATTATTTGTGAAAAAGGTTGCAGCCTTAGGATTTTTGCTTCTCTGTGAGGTTAAATTTTTCCTGTGAATCTAAATTGTAGTTTTGTCATTTGCAATGTGTCCCTTTGCTAACCTGGAAGTTATTTGATCATGCAATGAGGGTTTATGTAATGTTCATATAGTATCTGTTTAAGGACTGAAAATCAGGCTTACCAGTGCACGGGATAGACTTGGGAATGGATATGTCACAGAGAATTAAGGATGTAAGTTAGCTCTGTGAATGGGACAGAAGAACTTCTCCTGCAGGCACTCAAACCCAACCCTCAGAAATGTGGATTTCCATCTACCTCCTCACCTTGTCACTGTGATTGAACCATGGGTAAGTGTAACCGTGAAGTGTGGAGGTGATGGAGGGTATGCAATAACAAAACACTACCTTCGTTGTTTGCATTATTCCCTGTCATTGCTGCTGAGCCAGAAGCAGTCCCTTTGGCTGAGAGACTCAGTTTCAGAAACCCTGCTGTCTCCTGTATCACTAAGCAACATGGAGCAGGACCAGCCTTTACCACTCTTACTCCCACCTACTCATCAGATTGGTGGGGTATTGTAGAGGAATGACAAGGAATAGGCAACCACTGAGAGAGGGAATACACTTCCCAGTACCTACACCATGTAGTCCTCACTCAGGTGACACCTGATGGAGGTGTGCCTGGCTCCACCTTTCCAGAGTTCAGCGAGGATGGTGATGGTGGGCTTCCCATGCAGCACAAATTTAATACAGGGGCTTCAAAGTGAACAGGATTTTAGGATTTCCTCCATGACAGAGGGCAGGCATATCAGCTCCTCCACTTCCAGTTTTGATTTCCTGCACTCTTTTCCCTGCCCTCCCTGCTCTCTGTTTCTCTGCTCTTAAATACATTTCTTACAGCGTGATCTATGGGAACACGGCATTAGGGGCATTGACAGCCCTCCATTCTCACCAGGATAAATTTGCTCCAGTAGCACAGCTGAAGTTGTCCCAAGTCAGGGAAAACAGGGAGCAGGCACTACAGGAAGAAGGGATTTTCTATTTTTTAAATGCAGCATGCTAGAGAGCACAATAGGTTGTGTGATTTCTGAAGCAGGTTCCTGTTGTTGAATTTCTGCAACTTGCACAGTTCCAAGGGCTGTGGGCAATGCGGTGCTCACACCCATATTTTCCTAAAACTTTAGCCTGAAAAGCTTCATCATTTCCTTGAAAATGAGTGGGTTAGAGAAATTAGCCCCCACTGTGAGTATCAGGTTTTGGGCAGCAGGCAATTTTTGCCTCAGCCTCGCCTGGGTAATGGTAACCAGAGACCCAGAGGAAAAAAGGGAGCTTGAAACTGCTAATCCACTTATACTCTCACCTACCCAGACCAAGACTGTGATTAATCACTTACACTCGACATTTCATTTGTATTTAACAACACACATTCTCTCATCAGCCCACTCACAGGCACAAGGCACATTACTGGTAGCAGTGGAACACAAAAAGTAAAATGACCTTGAAAAAAATCAACCAAGCAGAAGAAACACACCAGCAAAATAACAAATGGATATATTTGTGAGAGTTTAATAAGTTAAATGCAGGAGCTTAACTTTGCAATAGCGCAAGCCTCAAGCAAAACATTTCATTTGGTATTAATAGATTTTTTTTTCAAAATTAGTTTCTATGAAACCATAGCAACTATGGTTAAAGTGAAGACTTGGAATGATGATGGAATCATTCATTAGTGAAAAAACCAAAATAATTTCTGGTCTGGGTTGGTGGAATGTAAGACTAATGCTAGATAGAGAGAAATAATTTTAAAATGTTTTAGGTAATTTAATCACCCTGAACCCTGTGAAAGGTAGACATTTAAACCTTTTTTTTTCCCCCAGAAAATTTCATCCTTGATTTTTAAGCAATCTGTCTGCTAACTTTCTGACGGGGATGTTGTGTGCATAAATGTCCAAGTTTATTACTCTTCTCTTACAAGACAAGATACATAAACAGATTTCACTGAGATGACACTACAGTCGATTTCTAACAGAATCACATGTATCTCAGCAAAAATATGCCTTTTTCTGAAAGATCTTTCTATTGCATTCCCATCTCCAAATGCATTTCAGAGAAGTCAGTTCAGGAAAGTAGAAGCAGTTACAACTTACCTTCACAGTTGAGTAGATTACATCTGATTTTTCGGGGAAAGAAACATGCTCCGTTTGGGTGGTGTAAAAGTTGTAGATTCAAGCCAGCAGGTAATTTTTGGTGATTCAAAATCCTTTAAAACAATTTTAAATGCCGGGATGACAAAAAAGGTACTTTGTGAAAACCTATCTGAGGCTTGATTCACTTGCACAGAGTTTTGTAAGTGTCTGTCTCATCTGAACAAGCTCCCGCTCCTTTCCTTGGCCACCTGCCAACTCTTCTAATATAAAGCAACTGCAAGCTTGCTGTGAAACTCTTGCTGGAAGGAGCTCGTTGTATATACTACGGAGCAAGGAGCAAGCCTGTGCTCCAGACTGATGTGGTGTGACAGAGTCCTAACAGGACTGGGGGCATAGCCTCCCCGAGGTACTGTTATATCATCCTTGGAAAGCATCACAGGCTAAGTTGTCTCCTTCTTGCTAAAAACAGGGAAAAGGAAAAAATCATGCTGCTTTTGGCATGTAGTCCCCTCAGCATGGGATTTGGGAGGAGCAGCATCTGCCTCAAAATGCAGGAAGAAGTGACAGCCTCAAATACATGAAGTGCTCAGAGCTCCCAAAGGAGCCTGGTCCCCACACTGGCCACAAGTCACCAGTCCTTGGTTTTGAGACTTTGGGCACAGCTCCAAGGGCCTCCTTTACTAGAGTAATGTGGGGTGTCCCTATCATGGGGTGTCTGGGACACTCAAACTGGGGGTAATAACTGAGTACAACCACAGTCTTCTTGATTTCAGAGAGTATCAAACTGGGTGTTTTGGATAGTTTCAAAATACACTCCTGGCAACGATTCTATCTTCTGAGAGACACTGTCAATAACAGAGGCAGAGACTTGAGTAATAGGGACTGGAATAATAGCGGCAAGGTTTTGAAAGGCATCAACTTACAGGGCATGGTTCTGTTCTGCTTTGCACAAATTAAGATAGTGAAGCATGCAAAGTGTTGTTCAAATAGAAGAGTTGCCTATGCCCATGTCGAATTCCTCCTTTTTTTGCAAAGACTTTATTTCAACCAATTATGGTTGACACTCACGGTGTGCATTTATGAACTTATGCAAAATGCCCCCTTTTGCAAATATGAGTTTCCTCTGCAGAGTAGCTAAAAGCAAGCAAACAAATAGACAAATAACAGAATATTGTGATTTGGGAAATTTCAGTCTCTGAGCTTCCCCATGGGTACCATAACAAACTTTTATTTAAGAAATGAGGGTCCTGAAAAGTCTACCTTAGGCTGTGCTCCAAATCTTCCAGTGCCTTTGGAAATGCATCCAACTGACCTGCTGATGCTAAGGTGGCATGAGGCTTATTGTGGTTGTTAGTAAGTGACTTTGGTTTTGTCAGCTGTATTTTCTTGTAAAACTAAAGAAAGTGAAGATGGAACCATTAGACTGAAATTTTCAAAGGTGTTTTATGCCCCTAAAATAGGAAATGAATCTTCTGTGAAAAAGCAAGTTAACATTGAAATGCCACTTGTGACATAGCTAAGAAAGATCTTGTTTGTTCAAATATTCTAATTTCTATGACACTGAAATATTAAGTATTTCATATTTTAAATTGGCAATTAAAACCCAGAGTCCTGTGCATTTAAAAATGTAGATAAAATACTGCCCAATTCTAGGATAAAGGGTTTAAGGAAAACCAAACTTTTTTTCCTTTTCTTCTAGTGGAATTTCATTCCAGTGCTAAATGGTAACAACCAGGATATAGAAAACTCTGTTACAAAATCATACGGTACTGTGAAAACTTCAAGATATGATTTTATAAGTCTCAATTTTTTCCCAAAGTATTTCTATCAGAGTATTTTTGTTTTGCTTTATGGACCTGCTGGTGAACTTAGTTACTGGTGAGCAACAAAGAAAGTAGAAATAACATTCTATCCTGTCACTTCAATACACCTGTTTTGTATCTTAATTTTCACTTAGTGATCAGGCATTAAACATGTCTTTTTAGGTACTGGTACCTCTGGAAACTTGCCCCTGCATCCTTGCGGGAATTAAGCAGGAGTTTTAAAGATTACCCAAAGATTATTGTCCTCATTCCCTCAGCTGATCTCTTTCTGATTCTGTTTAGGGAATCATGAGATGGGGCTTCTTCTTCCTGATGAGTGTTTCTGGGGGAAGCAAGGGATGTTGCCCATCACAATGGAAGAAAAGAAACCAATCCATGTTTTCTAACAGTCTGTGGAGAAGACTGGTGGGAATTATGAACTTGGGCTTTGGCACTGATTCATTCCTAGCTCTGGGCTGGGAATCTTCCTCACTGCCATTTACTTATGCCTCATAGGAATATGACTAAGGCTAAATTGCCATTAGTGAAGTAGTAAATAAGATTAATCACACTAATTTTATAGCAGCAATAATTAAAATCAAGTATTTCTTCTAAGATGTTAACATTTTATGCCCACTAAGACTACCTGATTAGTAGTTCTGTGGTCCACAACACCAAGTTAAAGAACAAGCTGGAGGTTCCACTCTTAGGTTATAGGAAAGGAGACTTAAGGGGGAAGATGCAGTTAAAACTTTGTCAGAGGGACAGGGACGTGAGTTCCAACATAGCAAAAATCTTAAAAGGGAGAAGTTGAATCCATTTCATTTGCTTACCAGACTTTTCAGACCAAAGGCAGGAGACAAGGAGAAATTACAGAGTGCTTTGCAAGCCTTGGAGGATTAAGTGTTCAACAGAAAATACAGGTTCAATTTTTTCGGAAGAAAGATTTTATTTTTATAGGGTTGTTCACTGGTGGTTGTGATAGGCTTATATTTAATTCCTCTAAAGTTATAATTCTAGGCCGCTATTTCACATTTTAGCAGGTCACCAGAACACTGATATTCTTGCTTTTGGCTTTGTCTAGACACAGCTGAGGTAGAATTGCACTTGCTGCTGCAGCAGCTGAACCAGAAACTGTAACTTGGCATTCATGTCCTCACAGGTACAACAGAACATCCAACAGAGGGGTTAGGAAGAAAGGAATCCTTATTCTCGGGGAAATTTCAGAGGGAAAGAAAATGCCTCTTGACTCACCTGTGAGAGCAAGTCTTCATATGGTCCTGTGTGTGTGGACATTTGTTACAAAGCAGATTCTTGCATCTTGAAGACAAAACACATGAATGTTTGTAAGAGTTGCATGAGATTACATGTGCTCTAAGGAATATAGTTGTCACACCCTTGACAAATTGTGGTCCTTAATCCTCTCATGTGGCCAGCAGCTGATAATTTTTCCTGGTTACATCTTTAAGTCCCTTCTCTGAACAAAACATTTTAAGATGCAGCAGGTTTTAATAAGTATAAAGGATGTTTCCAGCACAAGTATCTGAACCAACAATCAAACAAAATCCTTCATCTGTGAACCACTAAGTTATTTTGTTGGCAGGAAGGAATTATGATTTTGTGGCATTAGAGAAGTATCCTTTGATGCTGAGATTGGGGATTTTCCTGTGCTATGGCTGAATGCATTTATGTCTATGTAGTGCTCAGTTCAACTGCCAAGATGTGGGTGTAAAGTCTCAGGATTCATCTTGTCCCAATACTGAGAGAATGAACAAGTATAAATGGCACAGTGCACTCTAAGAGGTCACCAAGCTGCTAAAACCCAGAAGCATAATTGTCCCCTCATACAGAAGACTGGCTTCATCCAGGTAAAAAAAAAATATGTCATTGTTCAGTGATCCCAAATGAGAAGAACAATCAGTTGTTACATAGAAATAAGATGTCAAAACACGTGGAAGTTTTTGCTTAGTTTGATGGGTGAGCATTGGGGGATTTTTTTATTGTTGTTTGTTTGTTTGTTTCAGTTTGGTTTGATTTTTTTTGATCATTATCTCTTGGCATTTACAGCTCAATGGAAAAGGAAGGGATGGGAGAGCTGCTTTTAAGGGGTACTGCTTTCATGGTGAGTCCTGACCTGTTTTAAGGGGTGCTGCTTTTGGATTGATGAGAAGATAAATATGGCCTGGCAACGTGCCTTTGCAGCCCAGAAATCAGTGTGACCAGCAGATCAAGGGAGGTGATTTTGTCCCTCTCTCTGCTCTGCTCTACTGAGACCACACCTGGAGCTCTGCGTCCTGCTCCAAGGCCAGCATTTGAAGGACATGGACCTGCTGGAGTGAGTCCAGAGGAGGGCTACAAAGCTGATCAGAGGGATGGAGCATCTCTACTATGAAGGCAGGCTAAGAGAATTGAGGTTTTTCAGCCTGTAGAAGAGTCCAGGGAAACCTTATAGCCCCTTCTAGTACCTAAAGAGGACTACAAGAGAGCTGGGGAGGGACTTTCTACAAGATATGTAGTGATAAGACATGGGAGAATGCCTTTAAACTGACAGAGAGTAGGTTTAGATATGATATTAGGAGGAAATTCTTAACTGTGAGGGTGTTGAGGCACTGGCACAGGTTGCCCAGAGAAGTTGTGGATGCCCCATCCCTGGAGGTGTTCAAGGCCAGGCTGGATGGGGCTTTGAACAGCCTGGTCTAGTGGGTGGCATCCGTGGCCATGGCAGGGGATTTGAATTAGATGACCTTAAAAGTCCCTTCCAAGCCAGACCACTCTATGCTTCTATGATTCCCAGCTGGTGCATCCATCTGGAGATGCCTACCCAGTGAACTGCTGAGGGATGGGGATGGATCCATGGGAACAGCTCATGTCCAGATAACTGTGCGCATGCTGGGGCTGCACACCTCAGGGAGGCAACTATGTACTAATGGATTAACTACATATGCATTTTTTACCTATATTAAGTGCAAAGTGCAATTTCAACAGGGCCCATAATTTTTCAAAAGAGTATAATTTATTTGAAATCTAATTTTGCTAGAAAACACAGTCCAAATCTCATTTACCCAGTGAGATTACCTTCATAAAGATACCTCTGCTCTGCACCTCCATTCAATCATTAGTCACCAATGTAAAGCTAGCATGCTGGGTTTAAATCTTATCTGCTTGGAACAGCTTGGAACAACTCTGGTATACTTACTGTTTTGAAATCAAATGTTGTTTGTGGCAAGCAGTACAGCACATTAAATTTCTCACCCTCCAGTGAGTCATATCATACCAGTGTTAGGGCTTGGAGTCTTAATGGGGCAGAGCATTGCAGCTCCATTGCCTCCACTACACATTTGCAATTAAAATTGTAGTTGGAGTTTCACTTCACATGCCTACACCTCCACATAATGAGGGTTTTTCCACCCTGCCTCCCTTCCCCTTTGCCTTCAACCACACTTTTCCAGCAGGAGTCTTAAATACCAGAGCCCAGACTTGCAAAGGTGTTTTGACACCTCAGTCCATCAATGAAACCCAGTGAGATTTATAAGGCTCCTGAAATGAGTGGAGGCTATTGTAAGCTGACAATACCTGCAAAAAGCAAGGCTTTGTAAAGATCTTCTGGTTCATTTTCTGTCCATTAGTCTGTTTCCCCAAAACAGACAGAGTGGCTTTTGTGTCAAATGCAGATCAAAGTGTCCCTTCTCCCAGAGCTGGACACTCGTGTTTCTCAGAAAGTGCCAGGGTAATATCACTAGGCATAGGTTCTTCCTCAAAGTTACAAGATCAATCTACGTCCACATTACTTGAGTAGGAGTTAGGATCTCATGTGGGCTGAGGTGAAGCGCCTTCACAAGATTAGAGATGTGTCTCTAAATACCCAGGGTTTTATTTCTCCTGAATCCCCACAAACTGTTCACGATGTAAATAGAAATAAAATACACATCTGTCAGTTCATGTCCCTTTCAGAGCAAAATTATTGTCTTTATCTCATATGTGGTTGTACAGATGTACCCTCCAGAGCCACCACAGCTTCCTCTCCATGAGGTCTCCACTTGTCACTCTTCTTTATTTTGGTAAATAAAGAGAGAATAAGCTGCCAGTTTATCTTCTACTCATGTTAGCTAGATGGAATGAAAACATGCTTGGTATTCAAGATAGTGCAGTAATAATGGCTTGTATTTATTTCTCTCCTGCCAAGTGCAGTAGAGCAGCAATTAAAGATAAGCCTGAAAGTAACAGAAACCCATTAAAAATTAGCACACATACTGTTTCGGGAGGATTTGGCAACCAAATACTTCCTCTGATCATTCTGAACGGTTTTCCCTTTCTAGACGCACTGAGTTTGTCCAGGTGAGAAGGCAGGTGCCAGTGCCCGGCCACCTCTGCCATCACAGGGGTTCTCGTCCACACTCTGCTGACACCCGTGGAGTTCCCACAGCCTGGCACGCTGCAGGCAGGAATCCCCCAGCTCTACCCACTGAAACACTAAATCCTAGCCTTTAATTCAGTTATTGCAACGTAGACCTGCTGACACTGGAGACCACAGAGACCATGGCGGCACTCCTGTGCTCTTTTTGCTTGGCTGTGTCCATTGCCGAGGACTTAAGGGTACATACAGAGGTCATGTTTCTACAAGCCTCTCATTTAAAATCCTTACGAAGGAGAAAGCTGTAACCATACACAAAAGTTAACAACATTTCTCTGCTTGCACATATCAGTCTTAATTTACTTTAAATGTTGACACAAATCTATTCATCATTGCAAATGCAAACTCTTTAGTTTTGTTCTCTTCTATTTCACCAGTATAGACCAGGAAAGGACTTTTATCCTGTTTCGTACTTCACAGTGCTAAGCATGGTGGTCTTCAGGTCATAAAGTAAACATTACCATCTTGAACTACTTTCTAGTTTTCTTATTTTGTTTGTTCTAAGAGAAAGTTATCTGATTCATTATGCTTGGGTTATCTGGAAGCACTCTGCAGTGTGCTCTCTGAGTGCTTTGACCTTTTCATATTCTGGAGTTGATTGGTTTGGCCATCCATCTTCTTCACTTGTTGAAACCCTCACTTAGCAAAGAAAGGCCAACAGCCAAGTCTGTATGAAAAATGTGGTGCAAAAGGAATCAATTAAGAACAGGGCATATTTCATTGTATTTCCCATAGACATTGAAGATTATGTAAAATTTAAGAAGTTGCCTGAGGTGCCTGGGCTTCACAATTGCTGACAAATTATGATGATATTACAATATTTTGATAAATCTTTTTGGGGAAAATAATAATCTTACGTGATCCCATCACCCCTGTACAAAGCAGTTGATATTCCTGTTTCTCACTGTGATCTAACTTCTACTGTTGGTCTCACCAGTTTCTTTCTAACTACCTTGCCAGTTCCTTTAATTTAACACATCTAAACCCAAACTTCATCTTTTCCTTGTCTAATCCCCTCTAGTCTATCATTTTTTCCCAGAAATATGAATGGGGAAAAAAGATAGTGATAGGCTGATACAGAGTTAGGAATATAATCACGTCTGTGTTGTGGTTTGACCCTGGCTAAGTGCCAGGCACCCATGGCAGCTGCTCACTCGTTCCCTCCCCTGCCACAGCTGGCCAGAGGAGGAAAGGAGAGGGGAAAGAAAAGGAAAAAAAAAGAATTATTAACACAAGGGTCCATGAGCTGAGATAAGGAGCCAGGAGAAAATGCTCCAAGGACAAACCAGGCTCAACTTAAGTTGCAAAGTAAAAAACTAAACCTTTAAAAGACACTGTTCTTTTCCCTCCCCACCCCTCCCTCCCTCCCAACCAACAGTGTGAGGGGGGCAGGGTGTGGGGGTTCAGGTCAGTCCATTTCCAGGGTCTTCTTCCCCTGCTTAGGNNNCTCTGTCTCTCACTGGGCTGCGACTGCTACGGCTTCTTCTGGCATCTATGGCTGCTACGGCTTCCTCTGGCATCCATGGCTACTGCGGCTACCGGCATCTCCCCACTCCAATGTTGGCACCTCACCCATGGACTGTGGGTGGATCTCTGCATCCCCTGTGGATCCCATGGACTGCAGGGGGGACACCCCGCCTCACCATGGGCTCACCATGGCCTGCAGAGGAATCTCAGCTCCAGTGCCTGTAGCACCTCCTGCCCCTCCTTCTCCACTGACTTTGGTGCCTCCATGTTGTTTTCCCTCACAAGTTCTCACATCCTCCTCCTTCTCTAACTAAAGGCAGCTGCGTGCACACTTTGTTTTGATTTTTCCTTAAATATGTCATCACAGAGGCGTAACCGACCTTTCTAATTGGCCCAAACATGGCCAGTGGCATGTCCATCATCTTCAGAGGTATTAGAGGTTGGCTCTGCTGGAAATGGTGAAGAATTCCAGAAGCTTCTCACAAGAGCCATCTTTATGGCCCCCTCTCCACTACTAAAACAACAACAGTCTGTCAGGCAAAGTTCTCCAGAGTATGCCCACTCTGTTGCGCCATGTACATGTTCAGATTTGCCACATTTCCAGCTCCAAACTCCTAAACAAATGCAGGTCAGTGCTATGTTTATTTTAACACTAATATTGCTAGGGCTAGGAATGGGCACCAAAGTAGCCCAAGCAGCACATGTGGGAATGAAGATATGCCCTTTCCAGACAAGGATACTGAGCACAGGGCTAAAGAGCAAACAAAGCTTCCATTCACTCAGTGACCCTTGGATCCACAACTTCTCCACTTCATTGTGACACACATGGGTAGAGAATGTCTTGATGGACAGGCACTCCCCTGAGCAGTTATAGTTGTAGACTTGAAGTCTGTCATGCTCAGGGTAGCTCTTAACCAGCATATAAAACTCCCCTGGACAAATGCTATTTTAAAAAGGTGCCAAGTCCATTCATGTGAAGGGATGCATCTATTCTAATCATATTTTACAAGGAGAGAGTCCTTCAAAAGTAAAGAAAGTGCAGAGAACACCGCAAATCTCTCAAAAATGAGGTTTATGAAAGTGTTTCAAACTCTATTGACCTTGAGCATATCTGAAAAAACTCACTGTAAAAGAAATTCAAACAACAAAAAATTGAATTTTTAAGTATACATGCAAAACAATTTATGTTGAAATGTTGGCAGACCTGTCCAGACAGAAATACAGCATTTGGATGAGCCTCAGCACAGTTACCCAGTCTCAAAACTCATTATTAAGTTCTAGCAGTTAGTCACTACAGAAAAAAAGAATTGGATAAGAAAAGGGTGTATACCTCCAAGAAGGACAGGAATTATACTGAATTAATGAAATGTATAACCAGGAAGACAAAAGCATTTTAAAAAATACAGATTTACTTTATCTGCTGAGAGTGGTTTTTATGAATGGCAAAACTGAAAAAGTATCTTACCTGCAGAGGGAGAGCTTTTCTACATAATTCAGAAAATGTCCTGCCTTCCAACCCATCCAGTGTGTCCCTTGATCCATGAATCTCCCAGGCAGGAAGGGCAGCTGCCAAGTGCAGCTTGGGGCTCATGCCATGAGACAGACTTAAAACTATCTTCAGAACCCAGCAAATATCTGCCTTGCACATGAGGCACCATATGGTTCTCCCTGACTGCACATACAGCTGGCTTGGGTTTGAAGAAAGCATTATCTGACACCCTCCTGCAAATGATTCGAGGGTTACTCCAGGATACAATGGCAATTGCTCAAGAAAACCGAGCACTACATATGGATACACATGTATATTCATTTCTGCTGTTCCTTCTCTGGCTGGCTGATAGACTATCCTTCTGGCTGCTAAACTGCTATTGGAGGGTGGCATTTCTTTTTTTAAATGCTCTTTAATTTAATGGAAAGAGGATTCTTTTCATTTTTAATTGACACCTTCCCCCAAAGCTTAGACAAAACGAATGCAGAAAGGTTGAAGGTTCATTAATTACAGATGGCCCCATTGTACAGCAGTGGAGCAGGATGCAGCCTGTGCTACCAGCAGATACTTAAAGGATTCAGCATTAAAAAAAAATTATTTATGCTCAGCCCATTTGGAAAGTCTGGAAAGATCCATGCCATTAAACTTCTGTTCATAAAACTTTACTGTTCATGGATACCTTTCCAACTGAGTAGACTGCTGGCTCTATGCATTTCCTGACCTATACAAGTTTTCTGACACTAATGGTAACAAAATATTGCTGGCAACTTTCTGTAATAAACCTTCTGATTCAGAACAAACAAATCACTGCTGTCACAATTAGCTTGACTACTTAAACCTGCTGAGGTAGCATAACAGCAGTGAGCAGAATAAGCAATTTATCTTAAAAAGCTGGAACTGTTATTTTTGGTTAGCAGAAAAATCTTTCTTTCATGCATTCAGAGATGTACCAGAAAGACCAGAAATTTAAGTTAGCAACTTCGACAGGCACAGCTGAAGGTTTTAATCCTTATTCTAAATCCTCAGGCTGTGCTGCCATGGTGGAAACTTACTGGTACCTTAGTGCGACTGAGTATTGTTACTAGCAGAAGACTGGGGATCAGGTCATGGTGACCCATGCACAGATGGTTTTCAAATACGCAGGCGTTGGGGAACCAGCTACCACAGGGTACAATCCAAAAGACAGACTGACTTTATCTGGCAGTTCCTTGCTGCCGAAATAGGGTGTCTGCCCCTCAGCATTCTGTCCTGCTCCTCTGTGTGTTCCTCCTGTTGGTCCTCCCACCTGCTGGATACCCCCATGGGCAGATTCAGCCCATTAACCTGTCACTTCCAGCATGAAGTTAGATCTTTCATCTGCCTAATTAACAAGCTGAAAGAGTCACTGGAGGACTCAGAGTGCATCAAAGGTGGTGAAAAGGGTTGTGACAGAGTGGGGATGGAGGGATTCCCTGCAGCAGGATGCTGTAGGGACATTCCCACCCATGTCAGGCAGCACATTAGACCTAGGTGGCTGAATACGTTATCACCCACTGGCATCACCATCCTCTTCTCTGCAGGCTGGCTAGCCCAGAGCAAATGATAGTGGCCTGTGCTGGGTTGTACAAGATACTACAGTTCATGTTTCAGTCCAGTTCAGATCCAGTTTTCAGGAATGTAGCTGGAGGCAGTGATACTGCAACCACTTGCTGAGACAGGGAGTACACAAACTTTCATGGGTAGTGGGGTTTGGTTTAGGTTTGCAGGATATATTTCATTGAGTTAAATAAACAGAGACTAGAATCTACTAGTCTTCATTCTAGGTTTTCATTGGAGTGCCTCAAGCAGAAGATACGTCAATCTTACAGCCACCTCCCATGGTTCTGTGACTCAGCATCCCTCTCTGTGGGAGAGATGGAGGCTGCCCAGCCTGTCTGCTGGAGCACTGAACTGGGAGAAAGGTCTTGGAAACTCTGCTCCTTCCTACCCCACTGCTCTCACAGCAGACCTTGGTGCTTGGGTGAAGCAAAGCATGATGTAGATGAAGAGAAGGTGCTGAAGCAGCGGTGGGGAGCAGCCCAAAAGTGCCTGGTGGGGTGATGTGGTTTCAGTCAGGCCAAGGGAACAACAGTCCATAGGTGTGGTCAAATGGTGTTTATGGAAAAAGGATCAGGAAGGGGAGGAGAGGAGTGCTAACGGTTTCCTTGCTGCTGCCAGGAACAAGGGCCTCTGCAGCTTCAATGCCTAGGGATGGGACACTGCCAGAGGCTAGGTCCTCCCCATTCTGTCCTTACCAGCCCCCCAGCTCAGCCTTCACCACTTGGAAATGAAGGTACAAATGTACTATGAAGAGCAGCAAGGAATTTGGAAAATCATGGAACACAGCAGAAGTTGGAGTGGTAACAAGCCCAGAAAGCTGCAAAGACCATCACAGCCCTACCCTGTTCCCATCTAAGGCTGAGGGCTGTTCAACTGCCTCACCCCAGAAAAGAGAAGAACATGCAGAATTAGATGACAAAACTTGTCTGTGTTTGGATAGGAAAGTCTAAAAGGAAAAATCCTTATTAAGTCTTAAGTACCCTTTTTTTTTTTTTATCCTTGTGTGTCTATATTTCCTAACTCGTTGCTAATTCGGACCATCTATAGTGAATAAACAGATCAGTATTCTGGAATGTGTTTTTAATTACAGTCTTGTTTCTTTCTAATGATGAAAAATGAAGATATCCTTTCTGTGTCCCAGGTGACCTGTTTTCTATAGGGTTTCTATTTTAAAAGTTTCCAAATATCTTTCTTTTCTTGCTCCAAAATGTCCCCATTCTCCACCCCTTATATTTTCTGGACAGCATTTTAACTCCACAGCAACTAATTGTGCTGTGAATATATTATCCTCACAGATATGAGAGAAACCTCTAATTTCCGCAGTGCTGTTTTCCAAAGTTTCTTGACGTTTCCAAAGTGACTCCAGCCAAACAACCCAGGAGTATTAGAGCTGCAAAGCAAAAGAATTACATCATTAGGAATTGCTAAAAAATCATGGACTTGATCTCTTTTTGCACTATTGTGTCTTTGTGCCTCTTTGTGGCATTTAAAAGGGCTCATTAAGGGTTGCTCTGCTAGCACAGAAGTACCTGAGTGGACTCACACATAACAGGCTCATCTGTGAGAGGCACAATTACTTTGATTCCCAAATGGCCCCGAATGCAGAGAGAATGGCTGTGGCTTTAATGATCATTCTTTGATACCCTCTCTGTCACTAAAAGCCTGTCCTTTGACTGAGAATGGAACACCTGAAAACTGGAACGACTTTTATAGGGTATTTTTGCTATTTTTAGCAGATATTTTAAGCTGCAACCACTGCCTGGATGGGATGTTACCCTGCCCATGTCCAGCTGCTGGTGAAGCCTGCGAGGAGAATCCCACCAGCATCAGGGGCATGTGAGCTGGGAGGGAGGGAGAAGGGCATCCCACTGTGCACAGGTGTGCACTTCCCTGGACTTGCTCAGCCACCCAGAGTTGGCACCACAGCATGTGGCATCAAAGCCAGAGGCCATCACGCTGAGGGACAGGCTACTGCCATTTCCAGGTCCACTCCTGATGCCAGCATGGAGTGCAAGGAGAAACAGTCACTTTAAATGGGTTGAGGTATCAAAAGGGTTTGAACACTTGAAAGACAGAGATGAATTTTTTCCCATAACTTCTTGGTTAAAAATAGTATTTTTTCCCCTCCAACATAACACAAGGCCTCAGTGCACCAAGGAACTCTATACATATTTCATAGAAAGGGAGAATAGCTTGACCTTTCTGCTTGTATACTAGCACATACACAAAAAAGTAACTGTCTGACCACTTCCCTCTGTTTTCCACATAAACTAAACTACTCTTTCCATCTTTATGCTAGAATTTCTTTGTGTGTATGGTTTTTATCCACAAACAAGGAATCTGCTATTTTCAAACATCCTTATTTGACACCTTTCAGTACTGGGTTAAAAAGTCTAGATAATGGTTGTGCAGCTCATGGATTGTTTCGATTTAGCTGCCAATTGGGAGAAAAATTTGGCTAAGCTGTTTTCAAATACTTCATTTGCTTTTCTCTTTTTTTAAAGCAAAACCAAAATTAAAAATGGAGGAAAGTGGAAGAGCTGCTTTGAGTTGGAGAGAAATATTAATATTTTGAATACTGGTATAAAAGGCAATGAAACAAAAAAATGTGACTGTTATGAAGTGTGGGAGACAACTTGTTCCTCTGCTTCAGGATATCTGAATTGGTCCCTCCATCCAGGAAAATATCCTGATGTTCATCTGTGAGAATATATTTGGGTGGATCCTCTGAATCTTGCTGACATAAATCCAGCTTTACAGACTAGGTAAAGGGAAGATTATTTTATCATTGAGAGGGTGAGGACACTCCCCAGTGAGGGGAAAGGCTCCAAATCCCAGTCTCTTGCCCCATGATTCAAAGCAAAACCTCAATATGAGTTCACAAATTCACATCTGCTACTTCTGAATTATTTTATTTCAAGAGCAAGTTATTTGTTCCCCTTCCCTCTCCTCAAAGAAAAGGCATAAGAAATAGAACAATCCACTTAGCTGTATTCCAGAAAACGCATCTCTTAGTTTATTTGCTTCTTTTAAATTTTTAGGAAAAGAGAAAAAAAGGGTGATGTAAAAGCAACATTTTCTATTGTAACAGTTGGATTCCATGGTGAGAAATGATGGAACCACTGCTCCCAAGTAACTCCTTGAGGGGACTGTCTGCTGCTGAGCAATGGGGGAAAGACCCTCTGGAGCAGATGTGCTGCATCAGGGAAGGGAAGATCTGGGCAGCTGTGCTCAGGGCAGGAGAGTGGGGAGATGTGAAGACGTGGGAATGCAGGGATATGAGGAGGTGATAGCCTCCTTCCTGACGTGGAAAATCCTCACAGCTCCACAGGTCCACAGACACACCTGCCCTGTGTGCCCGAGGTTGCATCCGGTTCCCTCCGCAGCCTCTGTCCCTACAACAGCCATCCAACCAACTTTTCCTGCGAATGAATTAAACCCAACCCCATTAGAAAACAAAACAAAACAAAGAAACATACAAAACCAGCAGAAAACTGGTTGTGCTTGCCGCAGCTCGTGTACGGCCCCAGAGGAGCAGGGTTTAGGAACATGCCTGTGCTCCGCCCTTAGGGAAGCCGAGTTTCTCGAGCAAGCCGCGGGCACAGCCCCGGTCCCTGCGCGGGGCTGGGCGGGCTCAGCGGTACCCGTGCGCTCCGTTCACTGCTAAGACGCAGAGAAGTCTTTACGAAGGGTTGAAATGTAGAGTCCTCCCGCATTCCCATGCAGGGTGAGCAAGGCAAATTACACGGAACATTTTTTCTCTAAGACAAGTCAAAGGAACTTCCATGTCCGGAGCAGAGTTGCCCAGCCCCGGAGAGATCAAGGTTCTCTCGTTTTCTGCCTCTTATTGCCCTCTGGTGGCACTTGTGAAAATGCCATCGTGGTTTTTTGTCCCTAGGACCGCCGTTCAGAACCCATCGCTTCAGTTCTTCGTGTTCTTCTTTCACAGTTTGCCTCCAGTGTGTTTCACTGCGTCGCCAGCTTGAACAGCCTCAGTCCGGTGATACTAAAACGTAATTGTTTGGTTACCGAGCTCTTCTAAAAGTTCCTCCTTCATCAGCAGGGATTTTAGTACTGATGGTCCACCCACCTAACCTGCTCAGGGTGGACACTCCTGCAAAGACACTGAATTGTGTCAGGTCAGAATGTGCCCTTCTTGGCTTAACATACCCTTTAGGGCCCTCTTTGAGCAGCATATCCGGGTGGGCAGGCTTCAATGTCCCCCCAGTATTCCAATTACATGTTTCTCTCCAAGAAAGGTTTGGGGTTTTTTTCTGAAGCCAGGACAATAGTGAACTGTTTTCTCCAGGACATCAGTGAAAATGGATGGAGCTGATCTGCCCTAAAACAAGCTTAGCATTACAATTTCTTGGCATAACATTTGTGCATTTGGAAGGACCAGGACTCAGAGTCAGCTCCACCAAAAAATGAGGCAAGCATCTTTTGTTAGGGGTATAACTGAAAGCTTAGAAATCTTCCATATAAAATAAAAGAATGAAGCCTCCTCACCTAAAATTTATCTAATTTTAGAAAACATCCACTTCTTAGTAAACTTGACTGAATATGGGAAATATACCTCTAAAACCAGAGCATCCACACAGCTGGTATGAGGGTTTGCTGTAGGAGGGAAGGATGCAGGGTGTCAGGGTGAGGCTGCAGACCCACCGTGTGGGACAGTGATGGCTGGCTGTGAAAGAGGAGATCTAGAGCCTCTCAGTCCCACAGCCCACCTCCACGGCACAAAGAGTATGAGCTCTTCTGCCTCCTGCTACAAAAGGTATCTTGGCTGTCAAATATTTACCTCACCAGTTGTCCCCTGAGGCCGTGTCTTGGCCAGGTGAACTCTGAATGCAGTGCTGCCTTCACTCCCTCTGGGCATGGCGTTGCCCCTGCTGGAGAGGCTGCAGAGCCTCCAGAAAGTCATTCTGATAAGACTTTGATTCTACAGTAGAGGAAACTTCAGTGCTAACTGCACTGAAGAGCATGAAAGCAGTGACCCAAGTAAACCCGTTGCTATGGGGTCCTTTCTTTTCTGTAGCTGGCAGCCAAACTACCTTGATTCACCAACACCATCCTCTGCTTTCACGGCTGAGTAGCAGACTCAGTCTGCAAATAACACATGATAAGAGAGCATAAAAAGGACGATTTACACCTGGGTTTCCAGTCTGAACCATTCAACCCAGCTGTTCACAAACTCAGAGAAGCTCTTTTACAGAGGTTTAAAAAGAATTTTTGCAGCCTCTGAATGAGAGTTCAGAGCTAACAACAAACAAACAAACGAACAAACCCAGAAGAAAAGCAGAGCTCAGATCTGAACCCTGCTTTATGCCAGGACAGAAGTGAGATGAGCAAAGCCAAACTGGCATTTCAGAGTCTCCTGCTGTTGCCAATATCTTCTACACTTACAGGCCTTAGGGACTGCCTCAGGTCAGAGCGAGAAAAGTACATTAATATGCCCTTCTGGTGGGAAGCCTTCTGCCCCTGCTGCTGTGCAAAGCAGAAAGAAAGGACCAGGGAGCTCACAAATGCCTGCAAGGATCAAGAGGCATCTGCTGGGCTGGGAGAAGGAAGCAAGTCAGAGTTGCAGAGGAAGGAAAAGAGACCTCTTAAAAGGGATTTAATGTGCAGGGAAGGCAGCAGAGCTAAACCCAGGCACTGAATCCTCTGATAGAGAAAGAAACAGAAAAGTACATCCATCCATAGTCCTTAACACTGTAAACTATTCTGGTAAATTAATTCCTCATTATGGAAATGGATATGACAACAGAATGAGCTTTGACTAATAAAACAAAATAAAGAACTGGTCTTAGCAACACTGCTGAAGTAACTGAAGGATGGTTCTGAGCATGCCCTTGGATGCTCAGGCACTGGCCAGTCACATCACTGTGCCTTGAATACAGGTAAAAGAACAAGACCTTTATCTTTTGGGCATCTGCCTAGGGATTTGATTGTGGTTTTGTCTGATGAACCACAGGGCCAGGTTTGAATTGTGGAACTGGAAAATTTTATACAGCATCATCTAGAAGATGCCTTTTTTAAAAAACAAGGTAAAAAGAAAGCCAGGGTCTTTGGGTTTTTTTGGTTCCCCCAAGCCCTTGCACTCAAAGGAATACATTCCTCTCTCATTTTGTTAGCATCTCCATTTATGTTTTTGAGATCTGAGATGCTAATCTCCTGTGGTATTTTCAATAGCAGCTACATGGCACACCTCTGTCCTGCTGCTGAAGTCTGAGATGTAATTTGGCTTGTTGTTTCACTCCAGGAATGGTCTTAATGTTTCACATTTATTCTTAAATGTTTCACTTTGAGCTTTTAAAGGTTTCACTATTTATTTTTGGATATACAGTTATGGGAATCCAGTAACCATTCAATCACCGCCAGCACCTGAAAAATCTCCTGAGGGGGATCAAATACACATTTTACTTCAGCAATATCAAGCTCCCAGAACTCTGTTGCAGTTTCTTCTTACAAAAATTTGAATTAGTAACATAACATAGAAAATTCAATAATCAACTTATTTTTGGAAGTGAAATTTCAGTTTGCTATTATAGCTAATTACTGAAAAAAATCCCAACAATTTGATCTCAAGATACATAATTTAAAAAATAAAATCTCTAAATGCAGAACAAGAATGTTACCTGCCTTTTGGGATGAAAGTGGTAAGATGGAAGAAGCAATATGGTTATCAGTTTGCTGCCCATTTGCAATAACTGAAATGCCATTTTTAAGCTACAAAATGCTAGTGTTACGAAGCTGGGCAGCATTTTCCTCACACTATAAATGGGTGAATTAGCTGCTGCTGAGGTTATTTCCATGCAGGCCTAGCTCATGGGCAGGCACAGGGAGTGGGGACACAAAGGCTTGAGGAGGGAAGCTGGGACTGGGCTGCAGAGGAAGGAGACAGGAAACAGATGCAGAAGAGACTTGTTTTCACTGGTGTGCAGGGTTAAAACAGCCACATGCAGGCTGGGGAGTTGGGTGCTGATGTGCCCATCATGGTAGGCAAATACTTAATGGCCATTAATCTATTTTTCCTCAGGACATCTCCTGTGTGAGCACAGTCCTGCTATCCTTATTTTCCAACTGAGCACCAGAGGGAAGAAGTTTCACCTGCAGGATCAATCTGCTCCCCATCACTCCTGCCATGGCTGCTTCAGTGCTGGTCTGCTGGGGGAAGGCTGGTGTGGTGTCCTACCACCCCTGGGAAGAAGGCAGGGAAGTGAGGGGGGCTGAGCAAAAGACCTGATGAGCACAGAAGTCATCTAACATCCTGGAGCATCCAGAAAACAGTTTGGGATAGTAGGACTACAGTTCTTCTTAGGGTTTAGCTGCCCTGCACTGCCAGGAGATCGGTAGGATCACCACGTGGGTGACATGGGTCTCACAGCTCTCAGCCTGAACTGTGATTACATTCAGATTTATACCAGTTTCTTCCTTTCTTGGTTTTGGTCTTTTGATGGGGTTTTCTGAAGCTCCACAATAGTGGAACTCTTGTATGATATTTGTCTGAGACAATGGTGAAAAATGTAGCATTTGTGAGCATACAATTATTTTAGCATTTAGCTTAAAATAATGATGGAATTAATCAGCACATATAAAAGCCATTCAGTTAAAACATACAATGAAGTACACCCCAAACACACCCTCTATAGGTCCTTGAAGGATTTTTATTAATATAGTGAAAGCAGTGTTCCAATACCTTTAATTTTTGCAACTGACAGGCTATTTTATGTTCAAAATAAATAAATCAAAACTAGAGCAGTGTTGTGCAGAGGTGAAAGCCCAGGTTTTACAGGAACAGCCTGAGGTATATGGAATGATTGCAGACACCCTGCATCTGCAGAGCTAAACACAGCTCAGAGCTGCAGAAAATTTAAGGATGTTGTTTTTATTTTGAATCATTCTTTTGTTTAGCCTTTGAAGTGAATGTTACTGCAGAAAATGGCAGGTATTTATCAAAAGAAGTGTCTGATTTTCAGCAGTAGATGTGCAGACCTGTGCTGTGCATTTCATTTTTGTATCGAGGGTTTATAGTAACTGCTTTGGTAGGACATGCCTGGAATATATGATCAAACCGTTTGCAGACCCAATTTAAAAGTGTTTTGCATCATTCTTTTGTCTCTCTCACTCATCTGGTCATTTGGAAAGCTTTCATTTGCACATTTACAAGTAGTTTAATGTTTTTTTTTCCTTGTCTATGATCTCCCCAAACTAGATCTGATTATAGCTACTTACATTTGATTTAGGCTATGATTATAACAAGAGCACTTCCAAACATGCAAAATTCATGAATTCAGCTATTCCCAACCCCAAATGATAAAATGTTAAATACAATATATGTGAGAGTCTTCATTTCCTTCTAGCTTTTGAATCTTTCAGATGAAATCAGCCCATATTTTCAAGCTTTTCTGTATAGCCAAGAGTGCTAAAGCCTTTCTATCCTCCAGCCCCAATTGTTTCCAGTTTTTAAAGCACAAATGCACACAGTAAAGAACAGGCCACTCAAAAAGTTGCTAAAAATCTTATGAATTGTCTGCAATCTCCAAGTAGTGCAGGAAAATAACACTATAAAAACTGTTACTAAATAACAGCAGATTAGAAGCTGTGTAAAAATATTCACATCCCAAAGCCAAACACACTAAACTCACTGTTTGGGCAGAGAAATTTTTGGCATCATTACTGAAAAGCAGCTTTGCTACACCAAAAAAAGAAAGAGAGAAAAAGGAAACTAATTTCCCTATTGGATTCTTTCCTGCTTGTTGGAAAATTATATGAGGATGTGCTTTGCAGGTGTAGCAGCAAAAGCTTTGGTAAATTAAACAAACTGTTGGGTTAAAGCTAATTCATTCTGCAAAAACAGGAACTGCAGTGGTTTCTGTTTCTGTCTTACAAACCCAAAATGGGAGCACAAGAAATATTGTCTCAGAAACCCAAAATGAGAGTACAATGTGTTCTCACATGAAAGCTTGGAAATGCTGCAGCCCTCTGAAAGATGTGAATGCAGAGTTAAGTTAGAGTATGGCACAAGGATGGGGACACACACACACACACGAAATACCCCAATGTATTTTTTGCTGCTCCAAGCTGGTTTTTAATTTAAACATAATTTATGGGGACTGAGGATAAGCTTTAAAACTGACAGGCTGTTGAATCCTGAGACATTTCCACCCACTCTATTTCCACTGCATAAATCAAAGCCTGCCTTTGTTCGGCAGCGGTATTGTAGCAATGTCTATGAGTTCAGAGCAGTGATTGAGTTATCTTTGAGGTAGCTGCCCTGCAAAAAATAAAGAGTAGAATCCTCTGGAGTGGAAAGTTTGTGTGCCATGTGCCTGTTTCAACAGGCACCATGCAGGGCTGTAGGCATGGCTGAAGCCCCCCTTACACCAAAACAAAACTGGTCCATCTGCAGCTCGAGCTGGGGAAGGATCAGGCAACAAACAGCACACTCATCAGCAAGTTGCAGTGGCTATACATAATCTGTAGATAAAGAAGTCTGCAGTAAAAAAGCGGGTATCTATATATAGCACAGAATAGCACTCAGTGAGGGCTCTGCAAAATATGAAGCAAGACTGTTGGCTTGTAACTGTCTGGTTGGACAGCTGGCACTTCTCAGGGAGCATCGCAGCAGCATCGAGGTTTTGTGGGGCAGGCAAAGGATCAGCCATGCAGCTATGATCGGGGGGGTCTTCCTCCTTTTCTTCCTGAGCAGGAGAAGCTGCCTGAGGAAAATACGAGCATGTTTGAGAGAGAAAAGGGACAAGCAGTAAGGAAGGTCAGCATTGCTGCAGGGCCAAGGGCTGGGTTTCGCGCTGCAAGGGGGTCATCACAGGGAGAGCGACTGAGACTGTCTGCACTGCAAAGGATACTGTGGCTCTGCAGAGCCCCTTCTGCCACTCTGGAGATGCAGGTTTATCTGGGGATAAACCAGATCTCTGAGGGAGGGCAAGTAATCCAATAACTGTAAGATGAATTACATGATGAACTACGACAGTTATTATGTTTGTAGTATATGTACTTCCATTATAGCTAAATTAATTGAGGTAGCTGTATGATATGAGCAGGGGTCTCAGGAATTAACCTAGTCATTCAGATGTGCCCTCTCTCTAATGCTCAGAAATTAGCAATACATCATTTGTTCTTCTAAGGCTTGTGGTATCTTAATCTCTGTCAGTGCTTACAAAAGCAACTGTAATTGTGCAAAATAAGCAAAAGGGATGGATAACACTATTCAGACCAGAACTGTGGTGGCATCACTTGACTCTCAACTGATTTTGGTTTAAAGAGCTGAAAGGTTCTTCTCTTTTTCTCTGTCCCCCTCTCTATAACTCATCAGCTTCTCAGACCTGCCAGCAGAATTGCATGAGCGAGCTGGTTCTCAAAATGACATGCATTAGAAAAGCTCATGGTGTGATCCTTGTGAAGTCCTGTGCAGAGCCAGGAGTTGGACTCAATCCTGATGGATCCCTTCCTACTCATCACATTCTGTGATCCTATGTATGATTTTAGTGCTAAAACTCACCCAGCCATGTCCTCTTGTTGGGAGATCTGAGGATGGAGTCACCCTGCAGCTGGCCTTGGCTCCAGCCTGGGCACCATCCCTCGCCTTTGGCAGCCCCAGGTGCTCCTCAGCTGCTCTGCTGAGGGTGCAAGGCCTGGCACAGGTCCCTCAGCAGCTGGGAGCAACCATGTCTCTGGGAGTGCAGGTGCCTCGTGCAGACACAGCCATGTGCCTGGGAGGTGGCTGGGTGTGGCTGAGTAGCAAACCCATGTTGGTCTGGGCTGGGGACATCACCTGGTGATAGCCAGCAGGGTGGACAGGGAGGATCAGGAGTTCTAGGATCACAACAATACACCAGATTGCATTTTCTCTCCGGGGAAGCCAGTGCAGTCAAAAATAGAGATTTCCCAAGTAGCCTGCTCACTAGCAGGTCTCCCGGAGCATCTCTCTGGGGAAGTGAGACTGGTGCATGAGTGGTGTTCAGCTGTCTCAAGAGAGTGTCATTAGAGGGTGAGCATCAGATGTAAGGTTATGTGTGTGTGTGTGTGTGTGTGTGTGTGTGCACAGCGGGAGGTGGGCACCACCTATTCTGCCGCACAGCTCAGTGAAAGGGCTTGGTGTGGGACATTTGCCTGTACAAACCTCTTCATGGTGGTGTTAGTCTGACATAGTGCCAAGCTGAAATATTGACGATCCTGAGGAATGCTACTGTCCTGTCCAGGAATGGAGATGCACCCAACCTATGGCAGCAAACCAAAAGAAACACGCTTTGCTATGGACTGGAATTTTCCTGAGCTAGAGATCTCAGTTTGATTTTATACCCAGGCAGATATCAGTAACCTACATCTCACTACAGAAAGGATTTATCTTCTCTTTTAAAAGGTTCTCTATATTTTTATCCAGGGGCTGAAATAGGCAGAATGAAAACACTGTAAACAGCAAGAGAGAGAAAAAGCAATTCCGGAAAAGTGCTACAAGAGCTTTTCTTCAGTGCAAGCCTGCTTTTTTCCCCTGTCCTTATGTTTCTGAACCCAGTTGCCTGACTCTGCCTCTCTTCAGTGTATTTCAGAAATAAAAGCTGTCACAGTATTTCCTCTCCAAGTGCCACTATGTGTTACGTTTCAGCTCCTGACAGGTATATGAAATACCAGCTCCATCATGCACGCAAACATGGAAGCTTTAAAATGGCTCCATGGGTCACAGGCCCACTTCACCATGCTGTGTCACTGGACAGGTGTCTTTTGAAAGGTTCACTTTTTAAAAGAGAGACAGATCCTGGTGGTGACATACTTAAAACTGCTCAATGATGTTTTTAGGAGCCAAGCAGGGAAGGCTGCCTGAAATCTGCCTCTTCAGGGCAGGGGAAGGGGCTGAAGCTCATCCTCCAAAAACTGTGTCAAACCACTGGTATCTTAGCTGAACTTTATTTTCAAATACTTTAATCCCTTTCTTGAAGGCAAAGTCAAATCTTCCCTCCATGGCTTTGATCTCAGCTGCTTTTCTGGAGTGTTGGCTGGGAAACATGAGCAAAGGTGGGGGAAGATGCTGTCCCTGAAATGGGGAGTTGGAACAATCTGGGTTTTGTCCCAGTCGTGTGTCCTGCAGCCCTATAATGCATTTCCTGCTTTCTGCATATCCATAAAATCTTTTAACTCTTGCATGAAAAGTAATGTTAAAAAGAGTGATTCCTCTGGGTTAGCATGAACTCACAGAACTCTGGCTGTTTTGCTGGCAATGGTAGTATGTTGATCCACTAGTACAACAATTTATCCATCTTGGCCGATTCAATTTTCTGTTTTAACATTTTCTGTGGCTTTGGCTGCACTTGAGGATTTTTCTAAATAACAAATTATATTTAAAGGCTGAAATGCTTGCTGAGAAGTCTGTAATTCTACCTGATACATTATTCCTGCCACAGAGGAGCTACGACAGAGGTGTCATAAATGTTGATGGCCAACATTGGGATGGACTCAGCTCCCACCACAGGCTGGGGGACTTTGTCCTTAGTTTCAGCAAACCCCATCTGGCATGATGCTTTTCTGCTTTTAGCATGCAGCACACTAGTAAAATACATGTAGGGCCTTTTTCTGACACTGCCATTTGTCCTGCAGTGAGTGAAGATGCTGTAACACAAGGGCAGCCAGCGGGGCAGGGCGGGACGGGGCTCTCTGTCCACCAGGAGATGGCAGTGCATATACTCAGTTTGGGGCTTTTCCCCTTTTATTTCTCTTTTACAGTCTTCCTGAAAGAAAGTGGGTCTTTTGAGGACAACAGAGCTTTAACACTTTAATTTCTGGTGGTTCTTTTTTTTCATTACTCACATTTACATCCTTCCCACACCTCCCTCTGCAGTACAATGCCCTCACCCCTACACCTACTAGTCACCTTCCCAGTCCCAGTGGCTCAGCCCTGCAGACAGGCACAAAGCAGTGTCACAAACACTGAACACCAATACCGGAGGATGAAAAAGAAGAGGCGGTGACCCGTTTTGAAGCTGGCAGGCAGTGTGTGCACAGGTTGCTGTGCACCCAGTGCACAGCCTTGATCCCAGTGGTTTTCTGCCCATGCTTTCTTTATAGAAAAATATGCCCTTGTAGGAAAATTGAATTGACATTCAGCTTCTAGATTTCATCCCTGACATTCTCAGCTGGCCAGAGGATGGCAGGAGACACAGCTCCTTGCCTGTGTCAAGCCTGTGTGCCTTTGGGCTAAATAACTCACAGTACTCAAGTCTCCTGCTAAGGACTCTGGCATTTTCTGCTGCAAAGTCTTCCATCGGAGGGCTTCCAAAAAGGGTACATTAACATATGAAGTCCCATAGATTTTGAGAGGATAGAATGAGACTATAGCTCAGAAACGGACAATTTTCTGCACCTGCCTCGCCAGCAATGCTCAGGGAGCAAAGTCCTTGTGTACTTCCTTCCCTCACCATTTTGGACCAGACCCTCAGGAGTTTTGTGCCTTCTGCACTTGATGATGAGAGGCAGACAAGGCTGTTCAATGAATTGCAAATAGGTTCAAATGCCATAGCTGAAAAGGTGGATTTTTTTTTGGAGGCAGTACCATAAATAAAGAGACTCCAAGTCCCTGTTTCACATAATGCCCCAAGAACTTTCTTTTGAACCTGAAATGCCCCAGTTTTTCATTTCTCCTATCAAAACATTTTTCTAAATAATTACAGAGTGTTAAAAATGGATTGCTATACCCAGGGGAATTTGTTCTTTGTTTGCCAGGAACAAATAGGCCAAGAGAATGTGCGCTCAGCATCACGAGTGGTGTTTGAAGGAAAGAGCAAAGTCAAAAGCCTGTAGACATCACCAGAGATGCTCTTTTCTCAAAGTGAATTTTTGTTGCACACTGTCAGGGTTTCAGGAGATACTCCTCTTGCACATTGTGCTTCTAAGAGCTGTGGGAAAAGGTAGAATCTCCTCATCTGAGAGCAATGCACATGTTGCTGTTGACACAGAGGAATTTTTATTATTCTTTCTGGAAGTGACCTCTTCAAAACTAGTTTTTTGCTTCTTAAGATGCCACTTCCAAACAAGCACTGGGTTTTGATTATACCAGTCACGTTCACAACTGTTTGCACTTCACTGGCATTACTGTGCCTCTTCTGATAATCCCTGAGCCCTGAGCAAACATAAACCTGGAAATGTTCAAAGTATCCTGCTGCCATCAGTATCTCTACAAATTGTTTTTCACTTTTAGAGAATCCTTCTTGCATTATGTGTGCCTGAACAATCTGTTTCCTACTGTAATGTGATGCCAGGTGGTAGGAAGATGGAAGATGGACTAAGCACACCTAGTTTTCCCTAGGAAAAAGGAAAACTGGCCTAAATCCAGACCCCCCAGGAGAAGTTCAAGACATGCTGATTTCCCTGTGGGTTTGCCGGGCTGAACCTCCTCAGCCATATGGATGGGTAGGGCATGCTGGAGCCAGGAAGAGACTGGGGGCTGTACAAGAAGTAAGGCCATGCAGTAGTTGTACAGCAAGACTTAAAAGAAATGTGAAATATTTAAACAATATACAAACAAACAGATCCCTTTGAGGTGAATTTTGCTGAATTTGTTTGCTTCCCAGCTTGATTGCAGTTATGCCCCAGACAGCAAAGAGCACATGCCTGCAAGACAACTCCCCTATACTTCACGTCAAGGCCACTTTGCACAGTCCTCTTATTTCTTCTGCTTCCCAGGCCAAGGCTGTGATGTCAAATGTATGTACTATGTACACTGAGAAAAAAAGAGAGATTTCAATCATACAATCATAGAATTGTCTAGGTTGGACAAGACCTTTAAGATCATTGGGTCCAGTCAGGTATGTGACTGCTGCCTATGGACTCCAAAGCTCCTTGTGGTATGAGAAAAGCCAAGTCAAACCCACCCATGTACATTGCATCCTCAGGAAAGAGCAAGGCAGGTCTCTCCCATCCTCCAGCCCTCCACCATATGAGTGAATTTCTTTTATAAATTATTTCTGGATGTCTTATATTCAAGTTAAGGGGCTTCTGTAATATCTGTGCACACGTTCATCTGTATCTAGTATGTGTGTGTACACATACAGGGACTCCAGGGACAAGTGCTTTCCACCATTTCCATCAGCCCTCTCCCTTCTAGCCTCTCTGGTTGTTTGTTACTTTCACTTGCTGTTCCTTGTCTTAAATTAAACTGTAAGCCTGTCCTCACAGGGATGTCTTTTATTGTGGGTTGTTGGAAGGGGTTTTGCAGAGAAACTGGAGCAGCAGATAGAGCTCTCCAGGCACTACTGAAATAATAATGAAGTAGTTTCACCAAGGTTGGACCAGAGAGCATTGTCGGCTGCGTCTGAATTCTGCTTGTCCCTGAAAATTGCTTAGGTAATAAGATAGCTGCTTTAAAATTGCTGGGGGTATCCCACAGGATTCTGCTTTGACTCTGATTTCCATTTGCAGCACATGTTCTGCCATTTGGCCAGCACCATCCACCCGTGTGAGCTAATTTAAGGTTGCTAAACAGATGACACAGAACATACATCTTTTATATTTGATCTCTGCACTGGTGAGTTATCTGACTGACGGTTAATCTCAAATTGTAATAGGATTTGCCTACACTTCTTGAGAGTGAGATATTGGTCTTCTTTAAACAGCATCTTGGGGGAAGCATGCTGGAGGAAAGGTGGGAGTGTTAATTCGTGCTTTTTCAGCTTCTTGTTTTGTAGATTGGATCTGGTGCTGTGAGCTGCCTCTGTGGGGAACAACAGGGTCATCAACCCAAGGAACTTACCTGTCAGAGGGGACAGCATCTGCCAGCTCAAGGGTCATCCCTTCACACCAACAGGGTGAGGAGCTGGCCACCTGCAGCTGGTGCAGGGGTGGTTGGGCTCAGCTCCCATCTGGGTTGGTGGGTACTCTGCACCTGTGCTGAGCACAGTGCTGAGCTCAGTGGCTGGCCAGCCCCGTGCTTCCCTTTCTGCTTTCCTTCGTACACATCAGAGTGTTGACTTTGTGACTGTGTTCATTTTGGGGGCTTTTTTGTGCCTGTGTCCACTTTATTAAGGACAGTGCTCAGAAAGCCAACTTTGGGCCAGTTATGTTCTGCTCTCAGGGCAAACCCCCATTCCTAACGCTACATGCCCTCTCTGCCAGCTATTCTGCTGCATTTTCTCTCCTTAGTCCCGTCATGTCTGCTCAGCCTCTCTCAGAGGTACAGCAGAAACACCCCAGGGACAAAACTCTGTGAGGAGCACACTCAGATCATCCCACCTTTACCTGCTCTAAGATAGGAAGAGGTGTCTGCCTGCCCCCAGAAGAAGAAAGGCTTCTGGTACTGGCAGAGTGGGCAGACAAGGGAGCTGGCAAGAGCTGTCTGTACCCCCTGAGCTCCTCCTAGCATACCCAGGGGGAGAAAACTGCACTAAAAGTACACGGAGACTATGAAAACTCAATGCTTCTGATTGTGTGACTGTTTGTATTGATACTTCGGTTCCTACGGTCACATAGTCCTCGACTGACATCTGCAAGTGAAGGACAACAAAAAGAAGCCATGAACATGGATGTCCCCAATAAAAAATCTTGCTCACACAGACAAAACCTTCTATACGTCCTGCAGCAACAGCAAAGCTCGCAGACAGCACTGGGTAGTGCCCTGGAATGATGCTGTGTGTTCTAGGTGAGGTGTGTTGGAGGTAGGTGTTAATTGCAAGTTTAGAATGTTTTTTCCAAGTTTTTAACAGTGTAATACCATGCCTGCACAAAATTTGAGATCTGTTGTTCATTTCTGGTACAGGACAGAAAGCAACTTCTGATGTGTTGGATAAGAGCCAGACAGTGCCAGTAAGAGGCACAGTGAAGTCCGTGTCCCTCCCACCTCTCCTGAAGTGCTCCCCATTTTGGTCAAAGGCCAAGGTGCCAGGAGTGGTGGGGTTCTTGTCCTGACTCCTCATTGTGGCTGTTCCCGGGGGCTGGATGCCTGTTGTACATTAACTAACCTGTACTATGGAAGAAAGGTCGTGTGTGCAACCTGGACAAAAAACAAAACACCAAAAAAACCACTGAGTCATTTGTGCTAAGTGTTTCAGACTTGAGCTGACCCAGTTTTCTGTGGAATTATGTTTCTACACAGAGCAGGGTCACCCCATGGGGTGAAATGCTGGTACAAACAATGCTGTTGTGCTATATAGAGAGATTTATTAGCAAGATCCATGCTACAAGGCCTTGATTTGTCTGTCATCTGATCCTTTCTGAATATGCTGCCAAGGTAGTTGATCTCAAAGTGATGGCTGTATCATTTGGGTTTGCTTTGGTGTAGCATGACATTCAGGATTCCTTTACAGGCAACTGTGCAGAGCAGGAAAATCTATGTGAAATGCTTCCTACTGGAGTCACCATCTGGCCAATATTCATCTTGTTTAGTGAAATACCAAGATATCCATAGAACGCAGGTGTTAATGCAGATCATAAGGCACAAGTGACCGCAGTAATAAACCAATATGCAATGAAATGTAATTAACACACCTGGTGCTTGGGTTTGAGAAGAATTTCAGTGCATTTTTATTTTCCCTGCACACTGATGTGCATTTTAATAGTTGGAACTTCAATCATTACTTCTCAACCAACCCTTTAATCATATTAATTCTCTTAAAAAGTGAACTATAATGTTTTTTAGTAAACAATATTTCATAATTCAGTCAGGAGGGGCAATGTGAAAACACAGATGAAACTATATGCTGCTTAGTAACATTTTTGTGGCATGAAAAGCTATTGTCCTGTTTCTGTCAGTCTGGTTCTGCTGCTGGCAAAGGTTTGTTTTCAGCCTTGTAAGCCTTGTTGTTACGTTCCAAGTGCCTTCGAACCAGCTGGAACAAGTGAAAAGATCCCAGTCAAGAAAATAAATGATTAAGGTTTCTATCACTGGATTTCACAGTGTGTTTTTCATTTCACCTCTGACCTACATCAGTAACAAATGCATTTTTGTAAGGTTAAACCCCCCCAGGATGACATTTGTTCCAAGCAGACCAAAAAACTTAACCCATCACTGGAAATGTAGATTATGTGTGTGTGTTTGTGAGTTCCAGAAAATCACATTATTTTCAAATGTCCTCTCAGAGCAGAGATCAGACCCAATCTCATCAGTCAGCTGGGAAATCCTGAGCAGACAGGGTATTTGTGGAGAAAGGGAGAGGTCAAAAAGTCAAAGACAAGGGTCACGGGCAATTTTTATTTTTGCATGGCTATTTCTCAAGGGTGGTCTGAAGGTTGTGAGGAACGTAAATCTGTGGGTATACTTGTACACTGACAGAGAGGGATGGTCACACCAAGTGACTTCCCAATCCGTGCTATTTAATAGGGACTCAGAGCATGCTACCTCCCCAGAGAGATGTCTGCTGTTGACACTGTCATAGCTCAATTCCTCTCCCCAGACTTGACACAGGTGCAGATCACACTGTGTTCTGCCACCAATGGTCAGTGCTAAGCCACAGGGAATGAACTGCTGACAAGCTGGGGCCATGGGCAAGGCTCAACCACCACTGGCCACTCATGGAGGAGTTACTCCACCCCCTTCATGGATGCTGGTTACACTTTCACCTTCAGCATTGGACCATCCCTGTAAAGCAGACTTCGGCGCCCAGTCAGCAAGGATGGGCTGCTGAGGGTCACTGCCAAGGGACAGATCACTCTGTTGTCACATAGCTGAGGTTAATCCAGGACCTCTGCAGCGTCCCCATCTTCTACAAGACAAAGGAAACTGGGGGAAGGATGGTCCATGTTGCTGCATGCTGCTGAATTTTATTGTGTTCAGACACAGACAAAGAAATTAAGGAGGGCCTGCTGACCCCAGCTTCTCTTGCTGCCTCCCTGTGAATTTGCTTTCTTGGCAAGCCCTTTGAAAAGGGCACAGACAGCACTGGGGTGGGAGCATGGGGAGTGATAATGAGGGTGAATGTTCACCTGGCTGGGCAGGGCTGCAGAAGGGCTGACAGGGCAGTTCCTTCCTGTCCTCATCTGTTGCACCATCCCTGCAATCCCTTCAATGACCTGGCTCAGGTTTAGGAAACAAACTACTTAGGCCTGTCCTTGATGCTTCCTGACCTTTTTTACAGCCACCATAGCCTACTAACAGTTCTCCTCGGGCACCTGACTTTACACTTAAGTTAGTAACCTCATAATGGAGTGCCAGCAGCAGACAAGACACAGGCAACCCCCAACGCAAACCCTTGCTGACAGAACAGGGCACTGCAGGCAGCGCTAACCAGGCTGTCTCGAACCCCAGCACTCATAAGGACTAAGACAAAGTCACCAACCTATTTTTTTACTTCTTGATCTAAGTCAGCTTTTGAGCCCAGGACTGCAGAGGTGAAAGGTTAATGTATTAAGCTGTCTGCTCTTCAATTAAGCCCTAAATCCTGGGCAGATTTACGAACTCCTGGAAGATTTTAAATCTCACCTGATTTATGAGATGCCTTTTCTAAGTTCAGATTGCCTTTGCAGGTGGTCACCATACAGGGCAATAAGGATAATTACTATACAGATTTATTATCAGGATGGAAATTTTAATTTCCAAAATAATGTACACCTGTCTATCCTGACACTGTGGCAAAGCTGAGCATCTGAAAAGTTAAACCCTGATCCCTGATGTCCCTTTATTTTCTTCATGCCTCAGAGAAGAAACCAGTTGTGCTAAGGACAGGCTATGAGGCACAGAAATCTTTCCTTCATTACAACAATGCAAATAACTTGTTGAAAATAAAGCTAAACACTCTTGCAGTATCAATTATTTCTCTCAGATAATACTGTACAAATATACATTTTGGAGGAAGCTCATTGTCTTTTAAGGAAGACCTTGACACTGGAGAGTTATGAGAATGTGTGCCAGAAGCTAAGGAAGTAGGCAGGCTAGTCTATTTACATGTGGACTTTCTGCACTGGCTAAAAACCTGGAGCCTCGAATACACAGATTTTTTAAAATGCATTTTAGTGCATTCTCTGGTGCCATGAGAATCTCCCTGAAGTGAGGGAGAGCATAACTAATGTCCAAACCAAGTAGTACAAGAAAAGCCACAGTGCCATCACCACAAACATTGAAGAAAAGGCCGGGGAAGCTCTTCTGTTCCAAGGTAAGTAATTATAGAATCATAGAATTGTTTAGGTTGGAAAAGATCTTTAACATCAAGTCCAAGCCTTCTCCCAGCACAGCGAAGTCCACTACTAAACTGTATCCCTACATGCCACATTTACAGGTCTTTTAAATACTTCCAGGGATGGTGACTCTATCACTTCCCTGGGCAGCCTGTTCCAGTGTTTCACAACCTTTCTGGTGTAGAAAATTTTCATAATGACCAATTTAAACTCCCCCAGCACAACTGGACTTGGCTACTAATCAGTCTGCTCAACTAAAAGAAAGGACTGAATTTTAGGCTGAAGGCTGACACTCCAGTCAGTAAAGGGAATCCAAACACTCGATGTTATCCTGTGGCTAAGAGTACCACTTGCCAATAAAATATGCAGTCTCCAAGAGGGTTTACTGGTACAAAGCCAGCTACCTGGCTGTCAGACCATGGACATGAAGCACACCCAGTGCTCATGAATCATGGCTGCTCACTAGGCTGAGCCTCCCCAGGTATTTCCATATCAAACAGAGGAAGGAATTTTTAATGACTTCCCGCTCAGATGGGTTTGAATCAGTGGTGCAGATGGAAAGAGCCTGTGTGCAGCCCTGGCCCCTGGCTTCTCAGAGCAGATGCACACTGTTGCAGAAGAGTTCTGCTCCAAAAGATGTCGGACAAACCGTGCTCATGCAGCCTTTGCAGACATCTATTGGCTCAGTTGTTATTGTTGAATATGATCTTTGTTTAAAAAGGATAATGCCTGAGGAGGACTTTCAGCCATAACAGTTTGAAGAACAAGGAATAGCTCATTCATTTTTTTCCTGAGCAGACACAGTCCTTTATGCAGAAATATTGTATTATATGTATTTAGAAGAGACAGGGTGAGGAGTGGGAAAGAGAAGTTGCCAAGATCCCAGCACCATCAATTGCTGTCAGCTCTGCTCTGGGAGTAGTGTGTAGCTGCTAATTGCTGCTGCAGATCCAGCAGATGGTGGGTAAGACATTGTATTTAATGGAGCCCCTCAAAAAAGAGTGGCATCTGTTTGTTTAATTTCTTGGCAACAGAATGGCAGATTTAAAAAACAAACAAACCAAATTGGACATTCAGCTATGAACATCCCCCTAACAGATTATGAATGTTTTAAGATAAATAGGTCAAATTAAGGAAAATATCAATTGACACATTTGAGTAGTAAGCCAAACTTTTAGATATTGTCTCTTTTAAAGATTAGATTTTCAACATATGGCAATGAAACTCCTTAAAGAGGCTTTTAAATTAAATGTTGATACTATCCTTTTGACTATGAATTTGTCTAAGTGTTTGTAGAACTGTTACAAGCATTAATTCAGAAACTAATCTACTCTGCCTGTCTCTGACACACACCCTGAGATTAAAATATGATTTCCAGAGCTAGATACTTTAATCATGTGCATCTCCTACATTTATAAACAGCAACAGAAAAACAACGCACAAAGAATCCCTCTCTTTGGCTGTTGGGACAAGCAACTCTGAGGAGCTATTGCTGTGTCTATTGCTGTCATAGCTCCTATATTAATGCAACTCCCCATATTTCTGGAAAGCCACTGCAACAGAAGTTGCCATAGCAGAATGTGCCATGGATCCATCTGTAATAGGGAATATTATATTGTCTCTAACAACAGTCAAACCTGGATGCCTTGCACAGGAACATAAATGGCCTTTCCTGTCTATGCAGTGCCGCACCACGTGGAATCCACCCTAGCCCCACTCACTGAGCTCATAGCCTCCCAAAGCATAAAAGTGGATGACTCTACAAAGATCTCCTCCAGGTACTTTTTCTGGGAAGTCTTCTGCACCATTTGTCAGATTTTAGGCATGTTTTGTACTTTACCTGTTCTAAAGCAGAGTTTGGATAGGATGCTTAAGCTGAGAAACAGCCCATGTGGGCTCCCTGTTTCCAGCTGTTGCTCCAAAAAATGCTGCTGCTCACTTTTTCCTACCAGCTAACTCCCATCCATGTTCATTGCTGCAGGCTAGACAGCGCCTACCCATCCGTGCCAGAAAGCTGTACCCTGGGACTTTTTTCAGGATCACAGCTGCTGCGAGGCTGTGCTACCTGGGCCCATGGCTGCCAACTCTGCTGTGCTGCTCAAACATGTCCGCCCCGGCACGGTTTGCTGATGGATGCACGCTGGCTGAAGTTCTGCATGTGTTTTCCAGGGGCTGATGTCCTTTCAGGCACTAGAGGTGCACATGCTGTCCCCCCCAGCCAGCAGGCCTGGGCGTGGGGGGCACAGATCCATGCGTCCCTCAGAAGCACTTTCTCCGGCAAGTGCCAGCTGCCTGATGCTGGAATTTTTCCAGGTGAAAAAGCCAGGGTAAAGATTCAGTTTAATCTCTCTGTGTCTGTACTGCCCAAGCAGGACAATCTTGGGCCACAAGGGGTAACTCTCTTCTCCCAAAATTTCCCTGGGTGGGGAGAGTGTCTTTTACCCTCTTGCTGAGCCACTACCCTGGAATCTAACTGGACACAATCTAACTGGACTCCTCAGCCTTTTCCCAACTCTCTTCTCCCAGGTGCTTGTTTGTTCTATTCCACATGCATGTGAATGAGGAAATAAATGGGAAACATCAACACCATAAACCAACTGTTAATATTTTACCCTGGTGATTGCATTCTTCAGGGAAACATATATCTAAATATAGTCATAGGCTGTAATCAGCCAATATTTTTACAGCCCTTCATTAGGGACACCTCAGATATATCTTTCACTTTTTTTTCTTTTTATCATTCAGGTCATAGCTTTGTGAACATTCCAGCTGTTAAAATAAAGGAGGGCTGAGTTGTTCACATAGTGTATACACCTTGATAATGTCTGGTCAGTTGTGATGAAGCAAAACTTCTCCCTTGGCTCCCCTGTCTGTGAATAGGGCATAATATCATGAAGATAATAGTAACAGACAATTTTTCTCACTCATGGAAATAAAAACGAGGTATCCAATCTTACAATTGTGATTTCAGCGATTTATAATCTCACGTCAGCAGAAGCCTAAGACTGTTAACAACACCATAGTGCTCTTATTTCAGATGAGAGCTTTTTCTGATTAAAATTTTTATCAGGTGAATGGAAAATTAAATGTCTGTGTGATAGGACATTACATAAGGTTTGTTCTTTTTCCCACTTGGCTTACTCTTAATGGAACCTGTATTAAGCTGCTCTTTTAAAAAAAATTTTGTTAGAAGCTGTGCTAGGAAGACACTTCCCCATACACTGAGTTGATACTTGATTTCACAAATGAGGTCAGCACCATCTTGATCAAACAGAGCCACTCCTCTGACAAGAAAAGCATCCTATAGTGAATCAGGACATATGGAACAGACCCAATTCTATTGAAACTAAAATAAGCATGAAAAAGTCTCAAAAGAGATTATTTAAATGCCTCTCATGGCTTTTACCACATATCACATGCCTAGCCTATGAAAGGTTAGACTGGAAAAATCTACTACTCTACCTGTCTTGCAAAAAGAAAAAAAACCACCCCACCTCTGTAACATTCTTAATTAAAAGATAAGGAAATATTCCTCCTAAATACTCACACCTTGCACTTATCTATGACATTTCTGCTAAGGAGCTGAAAAAGCAGATGAGGACTGTTATCTACAGTGGTTCAGCCTGTGCCAGGATGAGGAACATAACCCAGTTGTCTGTGTAAAGCTCCTCAGCACCTGAGGCACCCAGCGTGGCATGCCGGAACTGTGCCCGCACACGCAGCTCCCACGGCAACTTTGCCTCTGCCTGCCTGTGCTGTTTGTCCTCCTGGCTATTTTCATGACTGCAGGGAAATGTTAAACACTGCAAATTCTTCCATCACCCTCGATTTTCCATGGCTCTTCTGCATAAAGAACACAGCCATTGGAAGCTGAATTTTAGATCTAGCTTAGAAAATATTGACAGTGAGTATTTAAAGAAAGACTTGGGCATGTCTGTCCCTTCCTGTCCATTCTGCAGCACTGCTTTCCAGCATGACTAATTAACCTTGCGATATAAATACAGGTTCTCAGAGGCAAATACTCAGTGGAGTGTGAATGACACAATCTCAAGTACCAAATATAACCCGTGCATCTCCACGGAGATGGGAACAGGTAGGCAATTTTGCCTGACAAACTGTCTAAGATCTGCACTTTCCTAGTCAGCCTCCCTTCTATTTTCTACCTCAGCTTCAGTAGACTCATCTGCTAATTTTTCCCTGATGATGCCCTCCACAGCATTTGCCTTCCCCATGCTCGCAGTCATCCCTGTATAGAGCTCTCTGAACTCATTCACAAAAGTCAGCTGGGTAGAGAGGCCCCATTTCCTGTTTTAGGGCACATTCCTTGTTTTAATGCTTTTGGTGAGGCTTGTGCTTTCATCCAGAATGAGACACCATTGCTTTATGCTTTTTTTATTTTAGTTATGCTTTGTTGTCCTATTGTGAAGGAAAACCAGGCCTCAAGGCTTTCTATTGTTCCTGATAATGTTTTTAATATGCGGTCATTTATTGCCTTCTGCCAGGTAATTATTTCCTTTTATAGACAAGGTATTTTGATATTTAATTTTTCTCAAGGGAGGAAGACTAAACAAATAATATTACAGTGTTTGCTATATTTTCTTTTTCTTAAAAGACAATTGATTTTCTCCAAACTGACTTAAATTATTTTCAGTAAAGGTTAAAATTAATAGTGACTGCTTGCTTCTTTTTGTTTTTGTATCACTCTGAGATTATTTTCTCCCATGACTTCTCACTTACTTACTCTTCTGCTTTTGAAGTGCTCCCTATAGGAGAACCATAACATGGTGCAGTGCAGTAAAGAATAGCATTGTGTTTTTCCCCAAGGCTGGCAAGGCCATGCCATGGTGGAGCAGCCTGCTGGGCTCCAGGGCTGACCTCCTGTACCAGCTGCAGCATCACGTGGAGATGTTTTCAGACAAAAGTGATCTGCTTCCTAAAACATCCAGCCTGACCTGCACCTTGGTAGCTAAAACTTTGGGGTCTGTGGCTGCAGTGGGAAATACAGGATGTAGCCAAGAAACTGCAGCCACGGGAAAGGCTGTGGCACACATGCTGCCAGAGACTGGCATGTGATGAACAACTAGGTCTGATTTAAAACCTGTTAAAATGTTTTGTAAATGTGTTTGTGTTATGAGGAAGAAAAAAAGAAATTTAGGGGATCAAAACATGTATTTGGTCATATGCAGGAAAATAAAAGTAACTTCTAAGGGGATTAGTGTTTCTGTACACACAAAGTTTCAGACTCATTGAAATCAATATCCTGAAAGCTCTTTGCCATCTCTGAAGTGCAAATCTTCAAATTAGTTTGACACACTTTGTCTTAGAGCAAAAAACCCCAGCCAGCCAAAGAAACCCCAGCTCCCCGAGCCTACTATTCAGAGTAGTTTGTCAGCACTTCACACAAGCACTGCTGAAATGAGGTTCAGGAGTCTCGAACTTTGCAATCTTTCTAAAAAAACCTTTTTTTTATTGCACTTGAAATAAAAAGGAGTTGGTATACGAAAATCAAAGTACTGCATACCTCAAAAGATAACAGAAGTTTATTACACTATAAAGGCTTTCAGCATATGTGAATGCTTATTTTATCTGAACACATTAGCATAGTTATTAGTCATTCTAAATGATTAAATTTTCCTCTCATCCACCTAATCTGCATTATAAATGAATATACTAAAGAGCAATGCACTTTGTTGATAAAGCACTGACTTGGCAGTCAGGAGACAGGGTTTGTTTCTGGGCCTGACTTTTACCTCTTGAGTTGGCCCAGGCTGGTCATTTTGCCCTGAAATGCTTCAGCATCTCAGACTGACCTGTAATATTGACCTATCTGAACAAAAGCATCAATATCCAATCAATACCAATATCCAATCAATATCCATCAGTGTCCAATCAATATTTTAAACTGTTCTACGGTGTTTCATTATTTATTGTCATAGGAAACCCTGTTAATGATACTTAATGAAAAGGGGGAAACTGTTAGGCTGTGGATATTGTTGTGCTTTGGTATTCACAGAGTGACAGAAAATCACAGCACCTTAAAAGCTGCCACTCCCTCTTGGGGTATTTACATGCTTTATTGTTTTTTTCTACTGAGTGAATAAGGGCAGAGATCCCCCTTGCAGCAGTGGCAACTTCTGTGACTTAGGGCACTGTCTCCTCCACCTGGCTGTCTGTCCATTTCTCTTCAGCAGCAATTGCTAGAAAGGAATTAACTCTTAGTATGTTTGAATGGAAACAAAATTAAATTTAGTTTTGAGCTGTTCAAAGTAGATTTCGTTGTGCTTTTGAACAACGACCATGTTCTGCTCCTCAATCCTCTCCTTCCTGCCTTTTAAACATTGTGTCCCATTGCTGTGGCCATCTGTGGCAGCCTGGAGGTGAGTGTGGATGCCCAAAGGTGATTGCCCTTCTCCCAGAAGTGATGGGGTGGTCTCTAGATCTGCCTGCCTCCTCAAGGAGTCCATAAGCCTTGGTCGCAAACCCCACATGAACTAATAAAAAGTTGTCAAGTGCCCCCCAGCTCCTCGTGCAGAGGGGCTGGTGCTGGGAGCTCTGCATGCCCTTCCCAAGAGGGCAGGTAGCATTGCCTGCTAATCACATGTGCCCACCAGGGAAAGCCTTCTTTTTCTTATGGTTTTACTGTGCCTCAAAAAGTTTATTCTTGGTCTTTTTTGTGTGTTACTTACACTTGGGACCATAAATAACTCGTTTTGGTTACAGCCAAGCCAAACCTTTGCCACTACATTCGATAACAAATGAAGTCCTTCCTTCCTGATGTGATGGGTTGAAAAAAGGACCGTGGCAGTTTGCTTAAGTAGGGTGGGGCTGCTACCAATAAATAGTTGAATTCCTCTGGAGGTCAATAGCATAGAAAATGAAAAAAATCTCCCTGGAAGATTGTGTAAGGATCACCTCTGATTTAGTCATATTTCCATGAAGCCTTGCTCCAGTGGAGTAATGCTCCAGGACTTCTTCAGGCATTGAACAGAGATTTGTGTTTTACTGAGATAAAGCGGGATGTCATCTGTGAAAAGAGCAATTTATGTCCTTTGTCATGGATTGTGACGCCTCAAATCTCTGGAGACTTTCTGATAGCTATTGCTAGCGGTTCAGTGGACAGAGCAATCAGAGGAGGTGACAAAGGACACACTTGCCTTCTGCATCTCTAAGGAAAAAGTAATTCAAATAAAGGAGTCTCCGAGAGTCATTCAAACAAATGAATGCACACCCTCTGGCTTTCTGCGGGCTTAATGAACCCTCTTCACCAGAAGCATAGCCTTGTTGACAAGGCTCTGTCTTTGGAGGCACAAGGAGAATGCCGAAGGAAAGGCATCCAGATTTGTTTCTCTGAAGGAGTGGAAAGACAAATTTCTGCCCTTGCGAGGACTGTAGGAGCTGCACGATCCTGAGCGTGCAGCGACCTACTTGCTCTGCTGGCTCAGGCTTTGCTTCTCTTCCTGGGATTTTGCTCTGCTTTCAAACAAACATTCGCTTATCTGCTAAGAAATGGGTTTCACGCAGTCCTGAGGCAATCATGATTTTAGGAGAGCCTGTCTGCTTCTTCCTCTGCCTTGTATTTTATGCGAAGGCAGCAATTTTGTGCATGAAATAATTTCAAGAGCTGGCAAGTTCCAGAAACGTCTAAATTGTTATGTGCATATGAAGCCATATCACACAACTGTGTTTTGTTTTGCTTATTTGGTTGGTCAGGTTTTTTAAGTTTATGTTCCCCCCCTTAGGATAAAAGACAGGGAAGCAAAGCAGCTACTCCACTTCAGGCACCAAGTGGCCCACACTGCCTTTGATATACAGCCCCCTTGCCCATATGTGCAGTCATGTGCTCACATAACTCTTCCTAACTGTGGGAAATGAAAAGAAAAATGTTAAATTTGGTAATATTTATCACAATCATTTTTCAAGAGCAAGAGAGAAACTAACGGTCTATTGAGAAATGTGGCCTTTTAATAGTCATCTAGGATTATCCATTTATGTGAATAATAAAAACCTCTTATGCAGATAGAAAAAGTAGGGTAAAACTTTATAATGGGCTATATATTCTCTAGCACAGACAATGACTGAAGGCCTTGGAGTTTGAAGAAATGTCAATTCATCAAGGTTTTGTCTTTTTTTTTTTTTTTTTCCCAAGCTCTCCATTTTAGAGATTTCATGGAAATAATTGAGTTTTCTACCATTGGACCAAGAGTTATATATATGCATGACTTAAAAGAAAGAGATTATTAAATATCTCACCATTTAATATCTAGATAATTTCGTCCAATAAAATCCTGTGCAGCAAGTAATTTAAATTGGTACCCTATTTATGGCAGACAAAACTGCTCACTACCATCTGCTTCGTGGTTTTAATAGATGAAGTGTTAACTGCATGTTGCATAAAATTCATTGCGACTAGGTTAATTAAATGGCTGTGCTTCACTTCCTGCACTCTGGTAATAAGATGACAACCTCATCTGAATTTATTAACCCTTGCCACTTTCACTACTGTTATCACCCATTCAGCCACCTTTGGTCAACAAAAACAAAATAAATCACAATAACAGGAGACATAACCATATTGACTAACAAAATAGATATTGATTAGCATCTTCTAAAGCAAATATGCCAATCTAGTCTGATTTTATTTTCACAAAGGTCATTGAAATCTGCTGAAGTATTAGTAATGTGAGTAAATGATGATGCAGTAGGTTATTGGAAAACACCGCAAATTTAATCTTTGGTGCTAAACAGCCTAAATGACAGCTTCACTATGGGAAGCTGGAGAGGCCTTTAAAGTCTTCAGCTTTCCATTTGAGCAAGCAGACATTAAATAGCCTTCTGCAGCATAGGCCCTTACACAGGGGTCAGAGCTAGATAGACCTCTGAGTGTGACTCCAGTCAGAGTCATTTCGGTCCCCTCCAAAGAGGGAGCATGAGCTAAAACTGCTTCATCTACATCCATGCCCCGGCCACCCTGGCACTGGGCCAAGCCTTAGTGACAGCAGATGCAAAGACACTTCTTAGCTATGGTCAACAGAAACTATTTGCAGCTGAGACTGGACTGGTACATGGTGAGGAAGGATAGAAGCATCTCCAGGCGCCAGTTCCTGAAGCCAGCCTCTTCTCCACCACTTACGCTCTTCAGATATTTAGAAAAGTTAATTCTAGGCAAGTACACACAGAGCAGTCTTGTTGGCTCTACTGAGATTTACCAGGAGAGATCAACACCATGCATCAAAGCCATAGTCATTCCTGCCCTTCTGATACAGGCGTTGAAGACTTTTTGGAGGACTTCCAGTCATTCCCACTGATCCCACCATTGTACATGGCTGTAGGTTTTCCTCTCTGCCTTGTTGCCTGGCTACTGATTCTGGAAACAGCTCCTGTGTCATGTTCAGCCCCCCTGGCCTAAGCAGGCTCCAGACACTGTCTTTGAGGGTGTTTTTATGTGGTCTAGTGAGGAAAGTCATGTGGCTCCCTCCTTCTATGTGTCAAAGTGGTGGGATGAGATCCAGCTCTGGTTCACAAGTTCAGCTGCACCAGACTGGTTCAACCTGTCTTGCATGTTATCATGCCCTTGGGCAAGGGCTTTGCCTTTCAGGGACATAGATAAGATTTGTTTCTTAAACACAACAGGGAAGTTTTCATTTATGCTGAGGGTTGTAGTTACAAGTAAGTTCGTAGGATAAATCAGAATTTATAACTGTATACACACCAGAACAAAGTATCTTTCTCCACTTGTAGTCAGAGGCTGACAAACTTCCTCCCCCTTCCATCCCCACACCCAGCTCCCAAACCTCGTCCCTGCCCCAGCCATGAAGCAAAATAGCGGAATCAAAGGAATTTGCCCTGTACAGTCTCACCTATGCTGGGGACCAGGAGACCATCAGATGAACTGATTTATTTCCCAGATGCTGTAAGTCTGAGCCTGATGTCAGCAGGCACTGCAACCAGACTTACCACTAAGTCCCTGCCCCTGCCCAGACTGGGGTGCGTTCAGTTCCCAGAGCAGACTGGAAGAGGAGCTGTGGCAAAGCTGTGGCAGAGGGCAGGATCTGGAATTTAATGAATCTGTTACTACAGCTATGAACTACTCGTGACTAGGAATGGAGATGACATAGTTAACCATTGGATGCTATCTCTCAATTTTCAGCCTTCCAAACACTTTTTTTGCCTGATTATTGTTATCATGGAATAAGTTATTAAAAATAGTGAATGAAAGTCTATTTTTCAATCTTTTCCTTTCAATATTCATTTAGACTCCAATTTTTACTAGATTACCTTTATAGACCTGAAGTTCCCTGACAGCATTTACTGTAATAAATGTTGTTTGATTTTGAATTCTGCTTAAAGAAACTCTTATCTTGTACAAGGAAGTAACGTTTCAGGCAACTATTATTCATGTGCTTTAAAAAACTCAGTACAAAACTGTTCTAGTCCCCAGAAGGACTTTTCTCTCCTGGGTTTCCTTATAGGATTTGAAATATTGGCCAAGTGCACCATGTTCTCATGCAAAATGGGTAACGTAGACAGGTGGTTTCATGCTAACCCAAATTTAACCTTAAAGGTTGAAATTCTGTCAGCAGGGGAAGGCCCACGCACGAGCTGAAGCTGCTGCAAGTCCTATTCCAAAAGCATATGTAGGAAATGTCCTCTACAGGATTTGTGGGATTCTCCTGCAGGAGAGGTGGATGGTGTTTGCTGCGATTGTTTCTTCACACAATTGTGAAACGCAGACAAAAATGTCATGTTTGATGCGTCTGTAAGTGCATTTTCTGATTATGGCAGATATTGTGCACCTTCCCCAGTTAAACATTAAAATCTCTGCACATTTTCAAAGCGAAGTATTGAAATATTTTCCATGCCAGAGGCAACCAGTTAAGTGGGGAACAGCCTCATATCTTCATTGGGGTGTGGACAAAGGGCCTCTGTGGGCAGTTTCACACACCACAACAGTTAAATTATAATACCTCTTCATGTTGGTTTTTTCCTCCTCACACAAGACATAATATTCTAGATGATCTGTGTTTTCCATCCCCCAACATTGTTGGCAAGTCCAAGACAGCAGGATGAAAGTTTTTAGTGGAAACAAAGCAGGAAACAAGATGCTCTGTCTGAAGCCAGGAGCTAGACTTTGAGTGTTCCTGCGCTATAAACTACAGATACGGGATTTGAACAGATCCAGCAGCACATGTGTACCCTAGTAATGTCTTGAATGTATCATTCCACATCCTGGAGATAACAAGGCCTTTACCAAACTTTCCCCTTTGTGGCTTCATGTCCACAGGAGGGCACCCAGGGCAGGGAGATGAGATCATGGCCAGGCCCTCTGCTCGGATTAGTGGAGAGCAGCTTCTCCCTTTCCTATGCTGCACATATGTCACAGAGACAACAAATTTAGTGAACCAAGCAGTCTTAATTCTGATAGAAAGGAGTAAACGAAGGATCTTCCATCTCTGGAGTACAAGCAGTGGGTGATCAGTGCATTCATCAAAACGTCAGTCCACTGGTTCAAGTCCCTGGTCTGCACCAGGCTAGCAGAAGGTATACTTAGATAAAATTCCCATGAAGTGTTCATCTGTCCACAGGCTCTGGGTAAATTGCAACACCAGGATGTCGTGAACCTGAGGGTAAAGCAGATGGAAAGAAAATGAAACTGAGAGACATCTGAACCTGTTAAAATGAGAGATGTGGAGAGAACATCCTGCCAGTCCCCTCTCCCCTGCATGACCCAGCCAGCCAGCCCCAGTGCCTGCCTTCTGCAGCAATGCAGCAGCACTCAGCTGTACAAAACCTTTTAGGTATGCAGGGTAAAATCTCAGGCAGTGTACACACAGAGCTCCTGGTGAAAGATCAGCGTGATTACTGTGAGAGATCAGTGAGCCACCACAGACTCAAGTTGTGGCCAGAACATCGACCTAGACCTCGGCTCCATGATACTTTCTATTTAAAGAAAATAGAATGGCTTTACACACCACCCTCCCCTTGCCCACTGTGCTTGTAGGTGGATCATTCCTGCTTGTTTTTCAGGTCAGCTGGTGGCTCTCGTAGCTACAACAAACTCTGCCCAGCTCTCCTGTGCTGCCTCAGAATCTCTTCTTGCCAGTGCTGGGACGGCAGCTCCCTGCTGTTGGCAGCCTTCTCTCCCATCGGCACGCTCAGTGGTTTGAAGGACAACCTGATCTTCTATTTATACTTAACACAGGAAGCGTTTAGTACCTGTGTGAAGCAAAAAACAACACAGCCTTAACTCTGGAATGGCACAGCTTCTTCAGAAGGCAAACGACATAATAGCCCTTCACATGGCAAGTAGACAGGTAATGTGGCAGCTGAGGCTCTGTGCCAACAATTAAGTGCTGATGAAAGTGATGGCATACAAAAACCCTACCACTGACAACAAAAATAAAACAAGCCAGAGCAATTACTGTCACTGTGGAAAACAAATCTTTAACTCTTCCAATATCACCAAAAACAGAAAGCCAGGGAATTGCCATCCACACCTACCACATGTGGCACTGCTCTCCCTGTCCTCTTACAGCTGAGATGCTGTGACAGATTTAGAGCTCCCCAGGGATAATTTAGTAACACTGCATAGAGGCATGGTTAATATGATGTTTAATGTGACAATTCATTGGATTTAATAGCAGATTTTCTGGATTAGAAAACAACAAACAAAAGGTACTAAGTGGTAATTTGGAAAACAGTGATGTAGTGACAGGACAAAGGGGTGATGGCTTTAGACTGAAAGAGGACAACTGGACAGCTTTAGATGAAATACTAGAATCAAATTCTTTACTGTTAGGGTGGTCAGACACTGGAACAGGCTTCCCAGATATGCTGTGGATGTCCCGTCCCTGGCAGTGTTCAACGCCAGGGTGGATGGGGCTCTGAGCAACCTGGCGTAGTGGAAGGTGACCCTGCCCATGGCAAGGGGGTGGAACTGGGTGGTATTTAACCTTCCAACCCAAACCATTCTATGATGATTCTGTGATTCTAGGACAATCAGGCCAACACTGCCATGGTCCCCATTCCCTCCAGGAGCAGCCTGCTGTCCTACACAGCCGGTGGGATGCCCGTGGAGAGCAGTGCATGCTCTGTGCCAGCTCGAGCCCCCTTTTGCTCTATCTCCCAGGGCAACTGCGAGTGCATTCAGCAACATCTGGGTACCAGAGTTCTGTCACCAGCCTGAAATGCAGCTCAGGGCAAACCTGAGCCTGCCAAATCACCTGCAGGCTCAGGTTTGCCCTGAGAGCTGAGAAAACCTGCTCCTG
>VYZT01006003.1:152825-162356 GCA_013400735.1 Pomatostomus ruficeps
GGAGTGAAACAGGAACAATTCCAGTTAATGACTGTTTCTATCTGACGTTGTATGAAGGCATTCATTTTTCTCTGGTTTAAAAAAGAACCACAAAAAACCCCCTGAAGTCTAAAGTAAGTCTTATTAATGCCTTTATATAACTCATCAGTTATTACTCGTTATCATTTATCACCTACAGACCTGACCATACTGCAGAATACTTCAAGGCAGATCTTTGGAAGTACACCATGCATGTAATGAACAGCTACATCAGAAATCTCCTCTAATTTATGCTGGGAGAGTGTTCTTTGCTAACAGTATGATGGATGTATGTGTAGAAGAAAACCAAACTACCCAAAGGTCTCCCAAGTGGAAGTCAACATGACAATTAATCCTATATGGATTAGCAAAAAAATAACTGAACGTACGACGCTGTAACCCTTTAATGTAGAATATTTTTTTTAAATACAAGTGTCTCTGCATGTACTACATTTGTGTTCAAATTAAAAGTACTTTCTGCAAGCTGTAACGCAGATCTTTTAGCAGTACTGTTCACTGTAAATTCATCCCCTCTTTTTAAAATATGGTCAAATTTGGACGTACCAATTTTGGTGACCTATTACTTTCTCTTTTTGTGGCTTTGAGCTGTACAGGAACTTGTATTCAATACATTTCTGACAATGTTTTTTGTAAGGCCATTTTGCAAGTCTACAGACAGCTACAAACACCTGTCTTACACAGCTTCTCTCTCCCAAACTCATCTGACTACCAGAATGGAAAAGTGGCAGGAGTCCAGTGGTAAATACGCATTATGTCTTTGCATAACTGAACTGCTACAGACTGCGATCAGACAGGAAGAAGTACTTCATAATAAAACACAAAGTGAGTTGACTTGATCATTAAGGAATGTATTGTTGTATTCCACATTTTCCTCACTTCTGCACATGATTTTTTTCCTTAGGTAGTAATACTTCAGAAAATCGCTACATATAGACACCGACTGTATGTTCTACACCCAGAATATGTCTGAAATATTAAGAACTTTAAAATGATACTTTTTTCAGTGTATCTCCAGAGGAAAAAATTTACACATACAGCTCCCCACCCACCCTGAAGTTTTACAGCTGAATAGTCCTCATGTTCTTAGCTTCAGAAGTAGAGGCCATCCTAGAAATGTCACAGTATATGCTTCTTCAGTAATCTATATTCAGTACGAGCTCTACTTCTAATTTCACTACAATGACCTGCCTTATCACCAATTACACTCAAACTTTTCAATAAACAGGTACCTTACACAGGAACTGTGTTTGTGGCTCAGAATCACTGAAGGCATGAAGCAGCACATATTTCAAGCTTCAGTGCACTAATGCACCAAGATCGGTATGAAGATGATCAAAAATATTAGAGAAACACTTTGGGGAATGGAAATTTTACATGAGGTGCATGCAGAGCTGGCATATGAAAGTTAACAATGTTTTATGGAATTGTTTGGAGTTGAAACTCCAAAGAAATGTTTGGAGCTATGCTTTCATATATGATAAAACAGGATGAGGAGTACTTTGCTGAAGAAAAACATCTGTTAGGGAAACTAAATATATCTACACATCAAAAGAAGTGCAGAGAAGCTGCAGAGAACTCAGATAAGGAAGAAGCTAAGATCACAGACAATGTTTGTCAAGTGACTGTGACGCTAAGATGTCCAATTAGGGTAGGAAAAGGTATGTGCAAAAAAATGCTATAAATACTTTGAGCTGAAGTTCAGAAGGATAAACAGGTGAACTGCAAAATTTAGCAACTGGAAAAGACTTTTACACAGACAAAACTGGTTATGAGAAGAATGTAAAAGGACAGCAGACCTACAGAAACTGGATATAACTGGTATACAACGGCAGTGCTGAGGTAAAGGGCAGAAGAGGCTCTGCCTCTAGGACTTCAGTGAAATACATACTGTATTACCTTCCTGGCCAATGTACACAAACACCTCAGGTGAAGGCAGTACCCAAAGCAGGACTATCTTCCTCATTTACAAAATCAGTGCTTTACAGATTTATACAAACTGCTTGCTCATCTATAAATCAGCAGTAATACTGATTGCAGAATATTTTCAGAGCCTGAAAAGGGATTAGTGTAAAAACTCCATAGAGGTAAAAAATTATTTCTGAAAATAGCCTTTTTCATACTTTCAGCTAAGATGCAAGATGTTTCCTAAAATGATGCTCTTCTCTATGACTTCTCAGTAATACAAATAACTGAGTGATAATAAATATATGTAATTACATAAATAAGGATTGACCTTATGGTTTAATTAAAGAAGATGATTTAAAAAATATCGATTAACCCCCCCTCTCAGATAAACAAAGAAGTTCATAAACCCTCCCCACCATGGGACTTAAAGACAAGTTTACTAAAATACTTAAGATTTGGCACTGCTGTATTTTACCAGTGAAACACCTCAGAAGTAGCACACATTTTTTAAAATAAGAGAAAGTGAGGATGTTAATACAAATGTGGAAATTCCAAATTTAAGAGAACATTTGAGTAAAAAAATTAATTTGTCAAATGTCAGAAAAGCAACACTAAAGAAAGTACATAGATTATATTTAAAAAGAAACTTACAGAATTCAGGTATTTGAGGAGAAAGCTTAGATCTTCCTGCCTTTCTCCCTTTTTTGGATTGTTTTGGTACTTGTTTAGGTTGGGGTTTTTTTTGGTAATTTGTGATTGAAAAAATCACTGAGTACTATAAGTCTCAATGGATGTAAGTCAAATACTGTGCTGCTCAGATCTAGTATGTGGGGTAGATTCTGTGTTGGTTTTTCTTTCCCCCTGTCCAAGCTCCAAGAGGCCTGCCGTCCATCCCGCCTTAAGAACAGCAAGTGTTACACCACCCTAACAACCCACAACCTGTTCTCTGCAAACAGCAAGCACTGCTCGGCACCCAAAGAGCCCTTAAGATCTCTGGTGACCTATCATAAAAAAACCACAAAACAGCAAAACAATGTATGTGGAAATGCAGCCTTCAAAGCCAGGATCGTGCCTTCCTTCTCTTACAGGATGGCACTGCCAGTTTACCGTATACCTCCATACTGCAAGGGACATGCTGCCATGGGAAGAGGAAAACCAAGATAAAAGTCCCCCATGGTTTACAAGGTACAAGTCTGTGTCTCCCACTTTTGAGGGAGACAGAATTTGGATGGAACCCAGCTGTCCATGTCTCAATTTTCAAGTCAGGTGACTTCATAGACAAATGCTCTTTAGATAGTTCCTGAAACACACTAAGTAATACTCAATTCTGAAGCTAAATGACCCATTTAACATTTCTTCAGAAGAAACTCTGGATTCTGATCCTTGCTCCCATTTTATGCGAATATTCAAATGCAAGATGATTAACAGTTTTATTTCCCCTCATCCAATCACAGTGTCAAGACCATTTTTTCTGTTAAGTAACTATCCAAAAACCAGAGTTGTAAGTCAGTGACAGCTGCAAGTCACAAGGACAGCAATCCCATGACCAAAATGTAGCCATCACATCTTAATCTGAAGCCTAGATGACTACTCACATCCACACCCACTCATCCTCTGGGAAGGACCATGTTTGGGGATTTCAGCTCCTAAGGCAGGCAGTATTTGAGACACATACGTAAAGCTGTATTACTCTGCCTATCTGAGAGGAGAGAAGCACATGCTGCCTCCCTAGAGCAGGCTTCTATTAACTGTGCTACTTCCTTTTCCACGTGTCTTTGATCTGTAGAGGAGACTGGACCTTGAACTACTTTACTTACTTGACCCTTCTTCCCATAAGACCTTAGTTGTTTTTTTTTAAGAATACCTATTAATGCCAAACTATCTCTGCAGCTCTTGACATCAAAACTAGTGACCCTTAAAACTGACATAATTTAGATGCCAGTTTTCTTTGCTGCTCTTATAATTAGGAGTTATGAAGTTCAGTAGTCTTCTTAATATAAATTAGTTTCACTCTTGCTAGGAATAAGCACCTGTAGTAGATAGAATTATGCCTTGGTAAGTACTAAAAAGACTTTCAAACAGAAAAAGTAAGACATTTTGTATTTTAGATGTGGAGCCTGACCAACTTTCTGAGCACTGATAATTATGGCTGAAATTAAGGGTAGCTGTAAATATCAAGCTAATCTGAAGGCAATGAATACTAAAGTTTCTTATGAATGACAGAGGAATTATCACAGTCTTTGGTTCCATTAGAACATGGTAGAGAAAGAGATTTTCAAGTCCTTTGCCCATACACAACAAAACCAGGAACTCCAGAATGGGAAGAACATATGGTCCAACATATGTCAAAGGAACAAACCGCTGCTCTGTGGAAACATGTTGTTCGTTTGGGGCATTCACGGCATACTCCTGAAAGTAGTGGAGTTACATGAATGCTAAAAAAATGTAGAAGCTGGCTTGAAAGCCAATCACATACAATGCTACCACACTCTGAGAAGTTTCTTTATAGGGCATAACTCTTTTTTTTTTTGATTTCCGTATAACTTACTCGTTTATCAATATCGCCATGCTGAAGTTGAACAAACCGAGCACTGATGGCAGCAATGTAACTCTGCTGATTGGAAAAAGCAACACGTCCAGCACCTTTTGGGTATTTCAGCTCAGGGTCAGTGTCAATTCCTGCGTAACAAACTCCACCATAGAGACGGTCCATGATCATAGCCAATTCCACTGTTAAGAAACAAAATAGCGTTTATTTAAACTGTTCTTACAGTACAAACTTAGTATGCTCATGTCTAAAAATACTAGAAAAGTTTATTTTAATAATTAATTTTGCAACAGCCAATGGAACAGTAATAACAAGATTAAAAAATACTAAAGAAATAATATTAAATAAGCTATTAATTGCTCAGCAGACACACTGTGGGTACATACATCTAGGGAACAATGGAACTGTAAGTTCTTGATAAACCAGAACTGGAATTCCAGGGCAGTTTTCTTCAAGGGATTACAGCAAAAGAGTTTTTGGGCAGGCACTGGAATGTAAGCTGTATAAAATAGATCCACATGCCACAAATTCCTTGGTACATGTTCTCTGGCTGTCCTAATGCTCTACATCCTACTTGAATTTAAAGATGTAGTTAGCATCTTTTTATCACACAGAGCTTGGTTATCTCTACAGTGCTATATTTACCATTGATACTAAAGATCAGAGAAATAAAAATTTCAAATTTTACAGATCAAGTACCTTGGCAAGCCTCTGACTGCCATATTATACTGAATTCAGTTGCATTTCTCTGGGGTGGAAAACACTGGTTTATTCAGAATTAGTATCCTCTGTATTAGGATATAGGGGTGTCAGCAGTCCTTTATGTTCAATAACTGTTTGAAGACTCTCCTTATGTTTTATTGCTTTTGTGAAGTCACTATTCTTATTTCACAATGCCATAAAAGTTTCATTTTCACATATACAGGACATTTGCAAGCTGAGCGTAAGAATGCATCCATTAAATTTATCTCAGACATTCAGCACAGTAATATGGAGCACTGGACTGAATTTAAAGAAAAATTAATCTGCAGTTGGAACATACCGTGTTTACACTCATTTACAGAGCTTGTATTACAGTCAAAAGTAGAGTCTCAAAAGTAAAATAACAAAAAACCTTGAGCATTGCAGGTCCAAGACAGAAAAATTTAAGAACCTTTATATCCCAAATCTGCACTACTGCTTCTTGGTTTTTTTACATTTCATCTAAAAGCTCATCTTTCTCTAAGAATAAAATTCGTTACAAACCATGAAAGACTAATGAAGTCCAGAAGTCATTCTAATAAAAAAGGGGATTTGAATCACTGTATGGTATGCTTCTACTTCCAACATTCACTGCAACCTACTTACTAGAAAGCCACCTAAAACATCGTAGAAGGCTACAGCAGCCAATCTGAAAATGCAGACTGCCCAGGTGGTACATCAACCATTCCCCAGCTACAGAAACATTTATTTTTTCCTTCACGGTCTGGCAAGAGTCTAGAAAGAGTTCTGCAAACTCATAATGTTGTGCCATAAGGATTGTGCTAGCTCTTTGAATTTCTTCCTTTTTCCTCTATGCTTGCTTGTTCAAGTACTCCATCCCCTGTGTTTGTGTGTGTAACCCAAGAGCAGCAGAAGAGTAGCAAATGCACAATGACAAGCAGGTACAAATACCACTCCACACTCATGGAGCAGGGAAGAAATGTTTCCATAGCATTATTTTAAAACCAAACTCTTTGTTTTATGCTTTTTGTGATATAGCTTACACTAGTTTTTCTAATATGATCAAAATATTTTCTACAGCTATATGGAGGTAACAGTTTCCAGTAAATCTCAACGATGAACTGTGATGTACGTCCAAAGCCAGACAGTAGAGAAATTTAAGAATACATGAATATTGTACTGTGGTTAAAACTCCCAAGACTGTTCCATTTTTATATGTATATATCTATTCACACATAACTACAAAAAATTATGCATGGTACAATTATTTCAAATAATTTCTTAATTTTAAAAATTGCTACAGCTTCTACTCACCAGCTCTTAATGGTCTAGGGACTCCTCCAACAAAAATTGTTTTCCGAGGATCAAGTGGCTGTGAACCATCCATTACAAAGTCACTATCACTTAGATTCCAGGGACGGATCTGAACCTATGAAATTGGGAAAGAAAATAGTAACCTACTTTGAGTTTCACTACAATGTAGAAATATTCAACAGCCTATATAAATTGTCAGTCATAACCTCATTACCTTAGCAAGACTAGGTGCTTTGTTTTAATCCTATTAATTCAAAATACTACCATTTTAAAATAATCCAATGTTCCAGATGTTGAGCTCTGCCAACAGTAGTTTACTTTTGATTTTTTTCATCTTCATAATTTCCAATGTTGCTTTAGCCAGATGGCAGCTACAGCCTGCAGGCCATTGACTGTGTACTTACTGGCTTGTCCTTGATAGTGGGGCTGGAAACACACAGATAGAGCTTTCCATCTTCTTCAATGCAGGCGTCAATAAGGGCCTGAACGGAACTCTCTTCTTGGAACAGGAGGAATGCGTAGCCTGGAAAAAAATCAAACCAATTGATGTATTTTATCTTTATTTTACATAATCATCTTTGCCAGCCACTTTTCCATACAAAAGTAAAAGAAAGTCAAACCAATTCTTTCGTATTAGTAATCTTCTTTAACTATGTACTACAGTGCCATAATTAACAATACTTCCATCTGTGAAATAACTGTCAGGAGAGACTAATAACCAAATAAAAGCAAACATGTCTGCTCTATCATGCACTGGAAGTCTAGGCTAAACATCATTCATTGGCTGCAGTGGACATTATACAATGAAAATCCGTCTTGGCACAAAGGACTAATCTCTGTTCTAGAGATTAGATCAAAGTATTTTATTACATAAGTGACCCAGCAAACCTTTCGAACACTACAAAAACAGGAATTAAAATGCTTGTTTAATGCTACATAAGAACAAATAAGCAGACAAGCAAAGAACCTGACACTACTTTCAAAGTTACAGTATGAGATACACTAGATTTGTTACTTTACGAATAACCCAATAGCAGAATTAGGGTTGTATACTAAAACAAACTTTAATGGGACCATAAATCACGTTTCTTTCTGAGACTACTACCAAGTTTAGAATTTTCACACGAAGTTATGTTTTATGACTTCGATGGAGAAGTAAATGCTGAAGCAGCTGCTCTAGAGTGCACTTGGGAAAAGCTAACGTGGGTCCATCACCAAGCCTTTTGGAAATGTTGCTGTATTTCTGAGAGAAGCTAGTTAACCACCAGCCACTTCTTACTGCAAACAGACACTGCAGGTCACCAAAGTAAAGGTGGTAGGGTGTATCCCGAAGACAACTAAAGAATCAGTGCATTAACAATGTAAGATTTGAGAAACAAATGCACAACTGATTTTAGACATGTGGGAACAAAAACAGGAGTTAAAGAAAAAGCTGTAAAGTCCATACTGGTCTTTCTAATAAGTTGTACCTTATTTCTTACCCCTTATATCACAGTCTCATCACAGCTACATAAAAGGATTTTATGTATTCTATATTTTTATGTAAATGTTATTTCGTTTCTTAACAAATACGTCAGGGAATCTTTGGGCTTTGGCTGAAGCACTTCCTTGCAAAGTCCATTCTTCACGGCTGAACAGTATTTTTTAATGATGATCTGTTTAACTTAAGCTTAATCATAAATAATTTAGATTCAAAATCTGTTTTAACGGAGATGTATTTCACTATTTATCACAGAATTTAAAATCCACGTATTATCCATGCAAAACTCAGTGAATGAGGGCATGTGCTGACTGGTATGGGTGAGATAAGCTCCATGTAACTGTCCTTACTTGGTCAGAAGCCAGGCACACACATTCCAGTTAGAATAGAGAGCTCAGTACAAGACTGATGGGAGTGCAAAGACTTGATTAATCAAAGGGAGGGTTAATTGCACACTATACTGTCTAAGGAATCAGAGATATAAAGATTTTCCAAATACTGATTTTTCATCAGTTCTTATCCTAATGCAAATCGAAGGTACTGCCATATAAACTCCAGACACACAAGGATGGTAAGTGCCTCCATGGAATCTACCACCTCCATGTCTGCAGCTATTAATATGCTTATACTGCAGCACCTTGCAAAAAGACAGAAAATTCAAGTACAAGAACTTGATGATGAGTGATAAGGATTACTACAGATTTCATGGAATATTCTGAGTTGGATAGGACACACAAAGATCACTGAGTCCATCTCTTAGGTGAATGGCCCATATAGGGATTGAATCCACAACCTAGTTTGTTATTAGCACCATGCTCTCAACAAGTGAGCTAATCTCAGGGTCACTTCATACTACCACTCCTGACATGGAAAGGAAAGCAATAGAAAAACCATCCATTAATACTGCCTTCTCAACCTCATCTGAAAAACATATACTCACGTCTTGGTTTACCCCACTTAATTAAAAGCCTCAGAAAGCCTTGTGTCATGAGCTCAGATGTACTACTCCCCCCCCATCTGAAGACATAAAGTTAGAGTATAGCCTGTACCATCAAACTGGTCTGTCTGTAGTTTTGCTCCACAGCTCTAGATCTTCAATGATTTACAATGCAATTCATCTTGCTCCCTAAGTCTAGCCTGGAGGAAAGTAAACAGTTATTTTGTTTAAGAAAACCAGCCTGAGAAGATAATTTTCTCAGGTCCGCACATACCGGCTGGATCAATGGGCCAAGGCCAACAGCATGAGGTTCAATAAGGGTAAGTATGGGTCCTGCATTTGGGACACAACAACCCCATGGAGCACTACAGGCTGGGGCAGAGCAGCTGGAAAGCTGCCTGGTGGAAAAGAACCTGGGAGTGCTGTTNTGCCTGGTGGAAAAGAACCTGGGAGTGCTGTTTGACAGTGAGCTGAATGTGAGCCAGCTGTGCCCAGGTGGTCAAGAGGGCCAATGGCATCCTGGCTTTTATCAGCAATAGTGTGCCCAGCAGGACCAGGCCAGTGATCATCCCTCTGTACTTGACACTGTTGAGGCCACACCTCAAA